>JAZHGK010006644.1:0-17086 GCA_037855215.1 Waitea zeae | reverse complement strand
GGGGGGGGGGAGAAACAGCGTGTTCAGTATGGCAGTGCTTGTTATCAGGGTATTTTTGTTAAAATGTTGAGCCTAACCGTCATGAGTGATTGAAGTTGATGGTGCCAATTGTTACCGTTTGAGAAAAGATACACGTTGATAAGACATTTTCGAGCGTCTCAAGTAAGCAATACGATTGAACTGAGTAAGATATTGAAGCCATTCATGTTCAACGTCTACCCGCGAGCTCTTGCGTATCGCTAATCTGAGCTGGATAACAAACGTCGAACGCGATAGAACGAATCATCGAGCTCATTGAAGCCGCAGCTTGTTGAATGACTTGTGGGAAATAGGCGCCGACGCGTTGAGGCACACGGGCACGCGTCGCTCGAGGGTGGGAGCCCACCCTTTGTCTCTCACTCTACACCAGCCGCAACCGTTCCGTCCGCAATCAAAAAAAAAAACATGGGTATCCCCCGCTGCGAACCGTTGTGCTGTTTCGACGACAGGTCGGCGTCTAAACTCTCCACAATCCCTTCCACAACCACGACTGACTCACGCGTTCTCCCCCACACACAGGCTCTACTTCACCACATTCCCACATCCCGCCCCAGACCCACAGCTCCTCAACGTCGACCCTCCCATCTTGCGGCCCAAAATCCGCGCCAGGAACCACCATGGAGCGCGCGCGGTCCCACCCGACGACGGCTCGCCCTATTACTTCTTCACCATCGACGACCAGCTCGTCTACCTCTCCTTCTTTCAGGACTGGGGGCCACTCAACCTCGCGATGGTCTACAAGGCCTGCATTCTGTTCCACGAACTTCTCCAGGTGCGTACATACGCGAACCCCCCCCCCCATATCTCTCGAAAGAGCGGCTCCACTGACGCCAAATGCCACAGGACCAGGAGCTCGAGAACCACCGCCTGGTGCTTTACTCGTCCGACGACCCGCGCCGAAAGGCCAACGCGGCGCTACTCATGGCGCTCTACGCGGTACGCAACCCTCCCCACACTCACTTCTTCCCAACCACCCAATCGTCACCGTTCAGATGATCGTCCTCCGTCGCCCGCCCTGGGAAGCCTTCCACCCCATCGCCGAACTCGAGTTCATGCCCTTCCGAGACGCGGGCCGCGGGCCCTCCGACTTCAACCTCTCCCTCCAAGACTGCCTCTGGGGCATGTGGAAGGCGATGCAGAACGGCCTGTGCGACATGAACGAGTTCTCGGTGGAGGAGTATGAGTTTTACGAGAAGGTGGAGAACGGGGACTGGAACTGGATCACGCCCCATTTCGTCGCGTTCGCGTCGCCGGTGGACCCGGACTGGATCAAGGCGGAGAAGGAGCGCAAGGCGGAGAAGGAGGCGGAGAAGGACGGCGCGGGTGCCGGCGCGGCGCACAGGCGACCGAAGAGGATGAGCAACGTCTCGTCGGCGCTCCGCCGGAAGCTGCCCCAGCCGTTCCTCAACTGCCTGGAGCACTTTGAGAAAAAGTCGGTGCGGCTCGTCGTGCGGCTGAACACGGAGCTGTACGACAGGCAGGTCTTCATCGACCACGGAATCGACCACCTCGAGCTGTACTTTGACGACGGGACGAACCCGACGGACGAAATCACGCGAACGTTTATCGACCAAGCCGACGATATCATCAACAGTGGGGGTGCGATTGCCGTTCACGTACGTAAACCTCTTGTCTTCTCATCATCCTTCTCTCTTTGTTTAACGTTCACCCCAGTGCAAAGCCGGCCTGGGGCGCACAGGCACCCTAATCGGCGCATACCTTATCTGGAAGTACGGCTTCACCGCGAACGAAGCCATCGCGTTCATGCGCATTGTCCGCCCCGGGTGCGTCGTCGGCCCCCAGCAGCACTTCATGTACCTCAAGCAGCTCGAGTGGACCAAGTGGGCCGCCGCCGACGAGATCCGCAAGCGCACCGGCACCAGCTCGCCCTCCGCCGCGCCCGTCGTCACCCCCGCGACGCCCCCCGCCGAGCCCGAGGTGACGGACGAGCCGGCGGAGATGAACGTGGATGCGGACCTGAGCGCTCCTCCCGAGCCGCCGTCCACGCCGCCGCCGGCGCGCCTCCCGCCCGTGACGCCGAGCCGGCACGTCGCCACCGCGCAGGCCAAGGCGCGCGCGATCACCCCGCCCGGCCAGCCGCGGAAGACGCCGATGGCGAAGCGCGTGCCGGTCGACTCGGACGACGAGCTGGGAATGCCGGCGGTGGCCCCGGCGGACACGAGGGACTTGGACGAGATGGACACGGATGAAGAAGAGGCGGACACGCTTCCCGCGCTCGGCACTGCCGCTCCACCCGCGCCGAGTAGGACCGCTGCTGCCGCCGTCACTGCCGCCGCCGCCTCCCCGGCCAAGCCGCAGAGCAAGGCCCCTGCTTCGACAAGTTCGAAGTTCAAGCCGCGCGGGATGAGCACGCGCGGGAAGCCCATCGCCGCGAGCGAGCGCACGACGCGGGTCACGCGCTCCGCGCTCGGCACTGCGCCGGGCACGCGGAAGCCGCCGATGCCCGCGTCGCCGGTGAAGAGCTCCGTGCCGAGCGCGAGCACGTCCACCGGCGCGAGTGCGGCCGGGAACAAGATCCCACGGTTGACGTCGGCACCCTCAGCGACAACCGGGGCCGTAACGCGCGCAAAGGCGGCCGCGGCCGCAGGACCCTCATCGCGGCGCGTGCCCCCGCCGCCACCGACGCCGTCCCGGCTGCCGACGCTCGCGAACAAGCGGCACAACACCACGAACTCGGTCTCTGGCGCAGCCGCGGCGAGCAAGGAGCTGTCCGAGGCAGCGAACAACATTGGACAGAAGGGAAAGCAGAAGGACGACTGGATGGAGCAGGGGAAGAAGGCGGTGGTCGTGCCCGCAAACAAGTCGAGCGCGCGCCCGGGACTCAGGCCGATCCGCAGGCGGAGGAGCAGTTTCAGCGCGGCGGACGTGGTTGCGTGAAAGCGCTTTTACGACCCCCTTTACATCTCAGTCTCTGTTTTGATTTGGTGGTGTCAGCCATCTCTTCCTAGTTGCTTAATTCTTTATCTTGCGTACATCAATGTTGGGACTTTGCTTTCTTTATCTATTTGCCGTCAACACGTGGGTGACCAATTGTATATCTTGCTTTTTTCCTGAATCTTTTCGCGTGAAAAAGGGGGGTGCTCTTGGTATAATTGAAGACAATAAATAGCATGGCAAAGATTTGAAAGGAAGAGGGAAAACGTATTCGGGAACAACGTTCACGCATATCGCTACGATAGCGATTTTCGGCTACGGACACGGAACAAAGCAAATGGAATTGTGACGGAACTACGGACAGGCTCTGGGCAAGCACTCTTCGCTGCAGCTAGCCACCAATGTTGCTGAAGGGAAACATATAGTGCACGCATAGGGAGGGTCACGCGCATTTGTAATTGAACCTCCTGTATAGGTCTTGAAAGCAGTGGCTACTGGTAACCAGGACCCATACTCTCCCAGCTTTCAAATTCATCCATCAAGTTAAATTAAGATACAGCTGATTTTACATTTCCGCAGTACAATTTTTTTTTCTTTTGTTTCACTCGTTCTTGGAATACTTTTGCATGCACTCCAAGAACCAGCGCAAGTCCTCGGGGTCGACGCCAGGTGTGATCCCGTGTCCGAGGTTCGCCACCCACGCCTTCGTGTGGCCGTCCGCGCGGAAGCTCTCGCACATCCGCTTCGTCTCGCGCTCGATCGCGTCCCGGCCGCCGTAGAGGACAGTAGGGTCGAGGTTGCCCTGGAGCGCAACCTTGTACCCGACCTGCTCGCGCGCGGCGGAGGGGGTCTGCGTCCAGTCGAGGCCGAGGACGTCGTACCCGGCCTTGTCGGCAAGGGTGGAGAGTGGGTAGTGCGCGCCGCGCGCGAACAGGATAATCGGGACGGAGGGGACCCCGCGGGAAGAGAGGCGCGACTTGACTTCCTTGGAGATGTACTGGAGGGAGGGGAGGGAGAAGGTCTCAAAGTCATGCGGTGTGAGTTCGCCCGCGTTGGAATCGAAGACTTGTAACGCCTGCACGAAAATAGAGTCGGTGCGAGATCAGGGGCTGCGTATGGCAAAGGTCTGGTTCTACATACCTGGGCACCCGCCTCCACCTGCGCGACAAGGAACTCGGCGCACACGTCCGCGATGCGCGTGAGCAGCGCCTTGCTCTCCTCCGGATACTTGAATATCCACGTCTTCGACTTCTCGTACGACTTGGACCCCCCTCCCTCGATCATGTACCCGAACAGCGTCCACGGCGCGCCGCAAAACCCGATGAGCGGGACCTCGCCCTTGAGCCCCTGCCGGGTGAGCGTGATCGCGTCGAACATGTAGCCGAGCTCCTTGTGCACGTCGACCTTCTCCCGCAGCTTCTTCACGTCCTCGGGCGTGTTCAGCGGGTCGGGGAAGTGTGGGCCGGGGTTCATGAGAACCTCCATGCCCATGGCCTGCGGTACGACGAGGATGTCGCTGAAGATGATGGACGCGTCGAGGAGGCCGGTGTACCTCCGGATCGGCTGAAGCGTCACCTCGCACGCGAGCTCGGGCGTGCGGCAGACTTCGAAAAACTCGTGGTTTTTGCGGACTTCACGAAATTCTGCGGTAGAAGAGGGGATGAAGAGGGACGGGGGAAAATATCGATCAGTAGGATAAGGACGAATGAGAAGGGTTGTTTCGGTGGTAACGGACTAAGAAAAAAAAGGGTGCACACCTGGAAGATAGCGACCGGCCTGACGCATGATCCACACTGGCGCACGTTCAGTCTCCTCGCCTGATCGACCGGTGGTGGTGAGCTCGTTAATTGAAGATGGAAGGGGAAAAAAGAAAGCCAGGCTACAGCTTCGACAGACCTCGAGCGGCCCTCAGGAAGAGGTCGTTCTTCAAAGGCGGGAACTCGATCGGCATGTTCGTCCTGCGGCGGGAGCGGTGGTCGTCAGAAGTGGTAGGGGGAGGACTTGAAGGAACGCTGGAGCTGCCTGAGCTGAGTTGGAGGCCGGATGCGACGCCGAGAGCGAAGAAGCTGGCGGTCAGCATTCAAGAGGTCAAAAAAACAGGTGCAGTCCACCTTTTTTTTTTTTTGCTGAGACCCCCGATGCCGTTGGACGCGGGCGCTGAGCGGACGGTCAAGATGAAGAGTGACCGCGGGCAGAGTACGCGCGGCGTCGGGTCTCGGAGAAGTTCAGGCGTCCGGCATGTCCCATGGCTGTCATGACCCGGGGTCGCCACCGCCACCCATTTCTCGTTGTGCCCTTCCCCGTACTTTCGGCGCAAATGCTCCCCAGTCACTCGTTAATTTTTATCGAAGATTCGTGTTGCCCGCACACTATGTGGAAATTCTCCGGCTGTCGTTATCTTTTAATACACACACACACGGAGATATGACTGTGCTAATCGCTCAGTCGGTCGGTTTAGTCTGTCTTCCTGACGACATCCGTCGCTGCCCGGCCGCCGAAGGCAATGCGAAACATGAGTGTTATCACAACGGTATGACCCTCTGACCGTCCGAATTCTCTCATTTGACTCGAACCCAACATGGCATCACGGCGCTTTTAGACACAATCGTGCGTTCACTCGTCGGTCGCCCACATGATGATATGTGGCTTGGACTACAAGCGCTTCAATTTTGCATGGATTAGTGGATGCCGCACAGGTGGGTTGAGAGTCCACATAGCTGTTGCTCACGCATTCATGTCGCCCCAATTTGGATCCTACTCACGCCTATCTGTGAAAGGATATACTCAGGAAAATCCTCACATGCGAGCCAACATGCCTCCCTTATTCATTCCTTCAAACTGGCTTTCTCCACTTTTTAAGGTTGACCGCCCAAGACCGCCCGAAAGCCGCCCGCGCTGCTTACTAATGAGTCGTTATGTGCTGGCCACCCCAGAATCCCACGCCACATTATACCTGGGTAGATAGCCATCTGGATTCTGATTCCGGCGGGACGTACGCTCACACCCTCTTTTTCTCTGTTCGGAAAAAACACCGCCTACCGTCTTCAACCTTAGAGAGCTTTCGGCTCAATCCGAGCAGGCTTTCGGGCGGTGATTTTGCGCCATCACGAGTCTCAAGCGTGGATCAATGCCGTGCTTCAACGGACATGTGGCATGTCGTTGTGGCTTGGCGACGCCGTATGTCAGTACAGCTCTGACTTACACCTACCTATCTGTCCGTTTCGTGCTTCCCAGACCCGTCTTCGATTCATAGGGCTTCGACAACGAGGCGAGCCCAAAACTAGCGCGTGTTCCAATTCCGACAGGAGAGTGAGCCTCATGCACGAGTAAGACGTACTGGCCGTCTTTCTCTCAAGAGTCGCATGGATCTTCCTAGGCGTAACAGGGGGAGCCAAACGATATCCTCAAGCCAGCAATTTGCAGAGTTTGCCGATCACGACGCGCCTATCTTTGCACCAGAGGGATCAAGTGCTAAGGCAACTGCACAGTTACGTTCTCGACCGTCCATACGAAGCTGCTTTTTGTATGTAATGAACGGTACGGAGATGTGTGCTATTGTATATGTGACATACGGGTACTTGTGCTTGATCTCCACATACTTTATATACAGAAAAAAACTGTCCACTCTATTTTATGAGTGTGTTCTGCTACCCTGTGTAGACGAGAACACCCGCTTCACAATCGGCACCATGTACGCAATCGCCCCAATATGGGGCCCCAGCTATCCAGCACTGAGATTGATGCTAATCACCAAAGGAGCACACCAAGCTACGAGATAGAGTACCCCACAGGTTGAAACTCTGTACGCAAGCGTCTTGGCTTGGGATGTCAGCTATCAAAACGATACGAGTGCTTAATCACCAAAAGAGAACGAGTGCTGCGGGAAGAGTACCGAACAGGACTTGGACCTCGGAAAGTGCCCTGTGAAAGGGGTGCCGCTCCCTTGGCACGCTTCTGTTTCTGACTCTGAGTCGACGTCAACCGGTTCCGGCGGGAACGAAATGGTGGAGGTTCGGCTGGCGCTTGTGAGTCAAGTTTTTTTTTTTTTGAGAACGGAAGCGTCTGGATGCGATACATTTGCCTAATTGATTCTACGTGGAGGTCGATCGCCAGTACTACAATTTGCGATCGGATGTGCGCAGCTCCAGTATCGCCGTCTGAGTGGCCACATATGACGCAGGGCTCACTGCAACCCTCTCTGCTATGTGACACGTCAATCGTGCCAGTGGCGGTCGGCCATGATCTTGAAAGAGCTGGGCAAAGAGAGAAATCTTTTTGATTGTTGCCTAGTAAATTCAGGTTGACAGTTGAGAATATGTTTTGATTCTCATAAAAAACTGAAACGCGAAGAAGGAGTTGCTTTTTTTACGACGGTTACCTAGAGAAACAAAAACAGAAAACACACTCTCCGCAGCCACCTTCGGCGTCTATCCTCGACAGATCTTACCCGCCAAGAAGACCGGTTGGCCTTGGGGGACGCGGTTCAAACGTGGCTGGTGAGTCGAGACCAGCGCTCGCCGCGTGAACGATTTTTTGACCAGTCCGACCGAGAATCACGTCAGATCCGTTGGGTCACTCCCCGCCAAATCGCCCGGAGTCATTCGCCGAAATGACCCAATTTTCGAAGCAGCTCGTTGAAACGCCGCCGCGGCTGGAGGAAGGATGGGTTCGCAGAATGCTGCAGCGTGATTCGTCATCCCACATCCCCTCGCACCGTACCGGCCACGGGGGCGATCGCTTGTCCAATCGGCAAGCCATGCCGTGTGAGTAACCAACCCCCCTCTCTGCGGAGCCGCCGTTCCTCGGGCGGCATGATGGATAAAGAGGAAGAAGTTCAAATAGTACTCGTTCCTCACAACCCCCCTCTGTTAGACTCGTGTCCTTCTTCTTTATTCTTTCTCTCTCTCTCTCTCTCTTTTTGCTCTACCTTCTCCGCCGCCACCATGTCTTCATGGGACGCAGACAAGCTGGGCATTCAGTCCACACAAGAGAAGGAGTACATGCAGTCCGCCACACCCACTGTATACGAGCAGTCATCTCGTCCGCACAGCGAGGAACGTGACGACGTCGTCGATGCTGGCAGTCGCAGCAACGGCGTGAACGTGGCAGAGGCCGAGCAGAACTTTGAGGGCCTCCGCCGCCAACTGACCCAGCAGAGCCTCCACAAGCCAGGGAGAGACGCTGAAAAGCAGGTGCGTAGCCGATTGTGCCAAAAAAGCGCGGGCCTAGTATATGCGCGTCATTGAATTGCGACTGAATTAACCTCGCGTGGCCGCCCCCGCCCCCCCCGCCCTGTCCTCCCGCCCTACAGGATGACGATGAGGAATTCGACCTGCTCGACTATCTCCGCAACTCCTCCCAAGCACAGCGTGATGCAGGCCTCCGACACAAGGTTGGTTGGTTTTGAGAAAAACGACCTTGATCCGTCTCCTCATATCTTTATTCCAGCAAGCCGGTGTGACCTTTACCGACCTCTCCGTCACCGCTGCTGGCGGTATCAAGATCATGCTGCGCACCTTCCCTGACGCCATCAAGGAGTTCCTCCTCACTCCACTCATCGTCCTCGGCCCCATGTTCGGCCTCTTCGCGCCCGCGCCGAAGAAGCTCCTCGACAACTTCAACGGCGTCGTCAAGCCCGGCGAGATGGTGCTCGTCCTCGGCCGCCCCGGCTCGGGCTGCTCGACCTTTTTGAAGGCGATCGCCAACCAGCGCGAGGGCTACCTGGCCGTCGACGGTGACGTCCGCTACGCCGGCATCGAGGCGACCGAGTTCAAGAAGCGCTTCGCGGGTGAGGTCGTGTACAACCAGGAGGACGACATGCACCACCCCACCTTGACCGTCGAGCAGACGCTCGACTTTGCCCTCTCCCTCAAGAGTGCGTTTTATTTTTTATTTTATTTTTATTGGCTAGGTCGAGCGTTCGGATAGCTTACGAGTGAACGTTCACAGCACCCGGAAAGCGCATTCCAGGCCAGTCAAGAGAGGAGTTTAGGAAGACACTCGTCGGTCTGTTCCTTAAGATGGTGAATTAGCCACCCTTGATGATTCCAGTCTGCATAGCGACTGACGCCTCCTTCAGCTCAACATCGAACACACCCGTAAAACCCTCGTCGGCAACGAGTTCATCCGCGGCGTCTCGGGCGGCGAGCGCAAGCGCGTCTCCATCGCCGAGCAGTTCGCCTGCAACGCCGTCGTCGCCTCCTGGGACAACTCCACCCGCGGCCTCGACGCCTCCACCGCGCTCGACTACGCCAAGTCGCTCCGGATCATCACAGACGTCTTCAAGATGGTCAACTTTGTCTCCCTCTACCAGGCCGGTGAGGGCATCTACGAGCAGTTCGACAAGGTGCTCGTCATCGACCAGGGCCGCGAGATCTTCTTCGGCCCCGTGAAGGAGGCCCGCGCCTACTTCCTCTCCCTCGGCTTCCGCGATTTGCCTCGCCAGACGACGGCCGACTACCTCACCGGCTGCACGGACCCCAACGAGCGCCAGTTCGCGGACGGCCGGTCGGAGAACGACGTGCCATCGACGCCCGAACAGCTCGAGCAGGCCTTCCGCGAGTCGGTGTATTGGAAGGCGATGGTCAACGAGCGTGAAGAGTACACGCGCGAGGTTCAGGAGAATGAGCACATTCAGCAGGAGTGAGCTCATTTAGCTTGACATCAGCAGACGAAAAACTCAACGATTGACAGATTCCGTGCTGCCGTGAAGGAGACGAAGGGGCGCTTTGTTTCGAAGAAGAGCCCTTACACTGCTAGCTTCTTCACTCAGATCAAAGCTCGTAAGTCGGATAGGTGATTTTTAATACGATTCATTGCTAACGCGCGGTAACCAGTCGCACGCCGTCATATTCAGCTCAAACTTCAAGATTGGTTCTCTATTTTTACTAGTTACGCTACTGCTATAAGTGGGTTGCCAACGTTCATCATTCACTACTTCAAACTAAATAATTGCCTCCAGTCATTGCTCTCATTGTCGGCTCTCTCTACCTTAATCAACCCCAGACTGCTTCCGGCGCGTTTACCCGCGGCGGTGTGCTCTTCATCGGTCTCCTCTTCAACTCGCTCAACGCGTTCTCCGAGCTGCCATCGCAGATGCAGGGCCGCCCGATCCTCTACAAGCAAACCGGTTTCCTGTTCTATCGTTCTTCAGCGGTATCTCTCGCGTCGACCATCGCCGACATACCGTTCAGCGCGTTGCAGATCCTCGTATGTTTGCCCGCGCCCTTCTCCTATAATGCAATCACACTCATCGTCATATCTCTCCCTAGCTCTTCTCCATTATCATCTACTTTATGGCTGGGCTTGCACGCACCGCTGGCGCGTTCTTCACCTTCTTCCTGATTGTTTACAGTGCGTATAGCTCAGCGTCGACACTATAAAGTTGGTTATCTGATCTTCTTTCGTGTGCAGCTACGTTCTTGGCTATGACGACGTTCTTCCGGCTGATCGGTACCACTTGCCGGTCGTACGACGTCGCTGCCCGTCTGGCTGCCATCTTGATCTCTGGCATGGTGCTTTACACAGGATACATGATTCCGATTGAGGCCATGAAGCGCTGGCTGTTCTGGATCAGTTACATTGATGTAGGCTCCCCTTACAGGTCCGAGTTATGCACGTGAGCTGACGATAACCCCCTCAGCCTTTGAACTACGGGTTTGGTGCCATCATGATCAACGGTGCGATCCCTTTCTTAGATAGCTGACATTTTCTTCTTTACTGATTGCTTGGTTATACAGAGTTCGAACGCCTGCAGCTCTTCTGTGACGCTCCGTATCTGGTTCCGTACGGCCCGTCTTACGACAACGTACCTATTGAGAACAAGGTATGCACGCTCGCTGGCGCGGTGAATGGACAGGAGTACGTCGAAGGCAAGGCCTACATCAGTGCCGCCTTCAGCTACAAGTATGTTGCCATGGCTTTGGTTTTAGTTTTCCAACCCCCTAATCTTTGCCTTTCAGGACGAAGGACCTTTGGCGCAACTGGGGAATCCTCGTGGCCTTCTTCGTCGGCTTCCAGCTCATTCAGATGCTTGTAAGTCGAATACTTCCCAGAATAACAAATACTGTTTGCTAATTTCCCTACCCAGCTTACGGAATACGTTGTAAGTTTTGAAACCAAGCCACTTCAAAAAAATATTAAAAAGTTGATTTTTCTTCTTGCGTAGGCACATGGAGCACATTCCTCAGCTGTCACTGTCTACAAGCCTGAGAATGAGGACATGAAGCGTCGCAATGCACTTTTGCAACAGCGCAAACAGGAGTTCCGCAAGGGTACCGCCCAACAGAACCTTGAGGGTCTCATCAAGACCCGCAAGCCATTCACATGGGAGAGCGTCTGCTACACCGTCCCGGTTCCTGGTGGCCAAAGGCAGCTGCTCGACAACGTGTTCGGTTATGTGAAGCCCGGTACGCTCACCGCGCTCATGGGCGCGTCCGGAGCCGGAAAGACCACCCTGCTCGACGTTCTCGCGGGCCGCAAGACGATCGGTGTCATCACCGGCGATGTCCTCGTCGCGGGTCGCCCAATTGGCATTGACTTCCAACGTGGGACCGCGTACTGCGAACAACAAGACGTGCACGAGTGGACGGCCACCGTCCGCGAGGCGCTCCGCTTCTCGGCCTATCTCCGCCAGCCGTACGATGTTCCCCAAAGCGAGAAGGACGATTACGTTGAGGAGATCATCCAGCTTCTTGAGATGGAGGACATCGCCGACGCGATGATTGGTTTCCCTGTAAGCCAGCCTCTCATAGTCACATGCACTTGCACTTCTGACCTTGGTTCTAGGGCTACGGTCTCGGCGTTGAAGCTCGCAAGCGTCTCACCATCGGTGTGGAACTCGCGGCCAAGCCCCAGCTTCTGCTCTTCCTCGACGAGCCCACCAGTGGTCTTGATGGCCAATCTGCCTACAACATTGTTCGCTTCCTCAAGAAACTCGCAGCCGCAGGACAGGCCATCCTTTGCACGGTAAGCTCATCCGACAGTGTTTCATTTGAAAGTTTTTGGCTGACTTGCCTCTCCAGATCCATCAGCCCAACGCACTTCTCTTTGAGCAATTCGATCGTCTTCTTCTCCTCGAGCGTGGTGGCCGCACTGTTTATTTCGGCCCGATCGGCAAGGATTCGCAACACCTCGTCAAGTACCTCGGTGACAACGGCGCTCAATGCCCTCCTTCCGTCAACCCTGCTGAGTACATGCTTGACGCTATTGGTGCCGGCTCGCAAAAGCGTGTTGGCGATCGCGACTGGGCTGATATTTACCTCGACTCTGCCTTGTTTGCCGAGAACAAACGTGTGATCGCTGAGCTGAAGGATCAGGCGCTGCGCGAGTTTACAGACAACAACGAGCAGCGTTCCGAGTACGCCACTCCCTTCCTCTACCAACTCAAGGTCGTCGGCAAGCGGACGTTCCTCTCCTTCTGGCGTATGCCGGATTACGGTTTCACACGTCTCTTCTCGCACATGGCCATCGCTTTGTTCACAGGTTTGACCTTCCTTCAACTCGGCAACTCGGCTAGCGCTCTGCAGTATCGGTACGTGCTCTTACAAATTTAACCATCTCAAAGATACTCACGACGAGCAGTGTCTTCGTCATTTTCATCGCAACTGTCATGCCCGCCCTCATCTTGGCTCAAGTTGAGCCGACGTACATCATGGCGCGAGCTATCTTCATTCGCGAGGACTCGAGTAAGATGTACTCGCCTTGGGTAGGTGGACACCTGCTTTGCTGTAGGCTTTAACTCACTAACGCTCTTTCAGGTGTTCTCGCTAGGTCAGCTTGTCGCGGAGATGCCTAACTCTCTCTTGTGTGCGGTCGTCTTCTTCTTGCTCTTGACGTATCCGGCTGGGTTCCAGACCGACTCGAGTCGTGCGGGCTATCAGGTTAGTCAATCAAACCTCATAACACAGCAATATCTAACAACATGGACAGTTCCTCATCATCCTCATCACGGAAGTGTTCTCAGTCACCCTTGGTCAAGCAGTTGCGGCGCTCTGTAAGCATTCACAGTTCTTTATAGTGTGGACATAGCTAACCCGTCCGTGTTCAGCTCCAAGCATCTTCATCGCTGCCTTGTTCAACCCCTTCTTGGTAGGCAACCTGAACCATTCCCATACAATTCGATCCCTGACATCTATTTCAGCTCATTATCTTCTCACTGTTCTGTGGTGTCACTATTCCTAAACGTAAGCATCTCCCATTTTCTGTTCTTTGCGCTCAAGTCTAATTATGTTTGTTAGCGAACATGTTGCCTTTCTACCGCGCATGGCTTTACCAACTCGATCCATTCACCCGGCTCATTAGTGGTAAGTGTTTTGCAATCAGCCAAGCTATTCTATAACTAAATCCGCAAATAGGCATGGTCGCAACGGAATTGCAAGGACGGGAAGTCGTTTGCCGACCAAACGAATTCCAGGTGTTCCAGCCACCGTCTGGTCAGACATGCGGTGAATACGCCCGCGCGTTCCTTGAGACCGCCTCTGGGTACCTCGACAACAGTGGTGACTCTAGCGACTGCCGCTACTGCCAGTACAAGTCGGGACAGTCCTTCTTCGAGCCCTTGGTAAGTTGGTTTCCTGCTGTGAGAATGACTCAAGTAACAATTACATCCGCAGGATATCTACTTTGACCATAGGTGGAGAGACCTCGGAATCTTCGTCGCTTACATCGGCTTCAACATTGCAGGTAAGTTGAACAGATCATACAATAACTTCAACATTGATCTCATACATTTTGCAGTGACTCTGATTGCTAGCCGTTACCTCAAGTATGCTAAGCGGTAGATGTAGTGTATGTCCGAACACTTAGATAGCATCATTATGAATTTTCCGGATTGCTCCACTCATGTCTTCGGTTTATTATACCATGCGTTCCCCTGTACGGAGAAAATTTACATTACCTTTTTGTAATACCAGTCTGTGTGACGAATCAACAGTCGAAGATTTGCTCTCTTTCTTTACCAACACTGTCTGAATCATGACGAAAGAATATCAAGATTATACATCACATTTACGCAACAAGCTATCTAGTATGCGTCGACATCCTGTGCGATAAAGTAATAACCAGAGTATACGATCGATATTGCCAGAATTCAAGAAAAATCAAGGTACATCGGGATCATGTAGGATGTCATTTCTTTGATCACTCAAGCTCGGATTCCGCCCTACTCTTCCGCAGACATGAGCAATGATAAGGCCCGTTCTGAGCGAGGGGTGACCTTGCATTGGAATGGCTGCGGATGTGAGACAACGCCACTTATCATAACAGGCTTTGGGGGCTCTGTCCCCTCAATAGGGCGTACATCAAACACTGCGAGAGTAGACGTACACGCAAGTCATATTGACTCATCAGCAAGGTACGTTCCGGGGCAGATGCGCCTCCCAAATCCGAAAGCGATGTCTTTCGGGTTGCTCTCTGGATTCGGACCAATGAAACGGTCTGGGTTGAACGAGAGTGGGTCGGAGTACACCTCCGGATCGTGTAGTAACTGCCAAATGTTGGCAATGACGATTGTACCACGAGGTAAACGATAACCCTCATAGGTGTCGTCTTCGGTGAGGGAATGTGGCACTCCTGTTGGTGCTACTGCTTGCCAACGGAAGACCTCCGACACCAGCGCCTCAATATATGGTAGGCTCTTGCGATCTCCGAAAGTGGGAAGGCTGCGAGTACTCGTCAGCATTCACTCATACCAATAAAGAATCAATATTTGGCAAATATGGCCGCACCGATCGGGTCCTACAACGGTGTCTATTTCTTGTTGTGCCTTGACTTGTATGTCTGGGAAAAGCACCATAGCAAGCAAAAATACGTTGATAGCAGAAACCGTCTGTATAACTACTCAATTTTTACGTATTCAATCTTAGGATACTCCATAGCTTACCGTTTCTACACCACCCGAATAGAGTGAAGCCACCGACCATTTGACGATCTCTTCCTCTTCAATGGATAAATTATCTTGGCTGAGGTAATTAAAAGTAAGGCTTGGTCTTGCCGTTCCAGCAGCCTGAAGAATTACGTAAGTGCATGGCTTGAACTGAAAGACACGAGAGCAGGAAAAACCATTTGCGTTTTTACTAAATTGTGTGGTATATCCGCCATTTGCATAAGATTTTCACGCCATAAATTTGCCTTGCGTTTGAAACTGGCGCCAGGCATCCATGCAGGAACATAACGTACTAATTCATATTAGGCGTGTTCATTCAACGGATGATTGAGAATGTTGCTTACAAAGTGGGACTGTGTCTACTAGCCAAGCGCCAGGTTGACAAGCCAACGAGAATTGGCTTATAACGTCATCCACACGCCTAACTATGGGATCATGCTGGTCATTGAATTGATACCCATGGGAAAGATCCAGGATAATGTTCCCTATGTACCTTGAGCTGTCTTTCAGTAATACAAAACGAGAAGACTTCAAAATCTAGCATTTACAAACGAATAATGCCCTGCAGGCCTGATGGGTCCTGTGCGACTCGTTTGAGGAAACGGTGTGTCTCGAGCTCAATAAGTGACGGTATTTTTGCGGAGTGGTTGGCAATAATTGAAGGCGAACCCATCAGTGTGTGTAGCTTCCGGCGAATAGAGCGGAATCTATCTCCATACGGGGCCATTCCAAGCCCATTGCGCCAGCCAACAAGCTCACCTCCCATCCATAGGAAAGGGCGGTCGGAATAGATTGCAGAGCGCTTGTCGAGGAGATTAAACGCATACTCGGCAGAGTTGAGCACGACGATAGTCTGCCCAAGGACGGTGAAGGAGACAATGTCGCCTACGAGTATGGCGAGCTACTATGTATCATGGACAATACCGCAATTGGCAATTAGGCAGCGTACCGTACTTGCCCTTCCACGCTGAAAACGTCTCCCAGTCACGCTCTCGAGGGACGTCAAATACGTTGCCCACAAGTGGCAAGCCCTTGGGCACGGGAGGCAATAAGGTTTGAACTTTGGGTTGCAGCATCCGGGAAATGAGGTACAGCGCAAGTACACCACCTCCGATGTCAACAATTGTGATAGCCATGTCCCTTGTGCTTCTTGTGTTGGCGTGAGAGGATTAAGTTGAACGTTCTTGCGGTCAAAAAAGCAAATATTATATACACCCACCAGACTCCGATCGGAAGGTTCCAATAAGGTTTACTGATGAACTTCCAATGGAAAAGTTTGGTAGATGTGAAATTAAAGCTAGCAATAAGAACTGTTGGCAGAAGTTGTTTGCGCCCTCCAAATCTCTGAGCAATCCTCTCAATATCCCACCTAAGTGTATTCTCCGAAAAGGCAGCAGAGATGAGTGACATCATTGAAAAACCGAAACCCTCAACCAACTGGCCCCCTCCACTGCGTTCGCCCCGCGACTACGTATTGAAGTCCTACCCCAGTTGGGTGAAAGAGGTCTCGGATCGACTCTGAGGTTGGCTGTGGCCAAAACACATCGGGAGGAAGCCAAGAAACCACCGATGTGCCGGCTAAGATGAGTGGGGCGGAAGAAGAAGCGAGTCAGTGGAGGCGAGTTCGTGTTGGAGGGCGACGAACGAAGCAGTGTCTACAGGAGACACGAGGTGAGAGGGGGGAAGAAGCAGCGCGCGGGGAAAAGGGAGAAACACCAAGGCTATGCCAAGACCATCAACTCTTCTCCATAGCAAGCTTCATAAAACAAGATAAGGTCAAGAAGTCTGGTGGCTGAAGCAACCATCTAGTAAACGCTGGTATTTTCCTCATAAATACTAGCCATCTTCCGGAGGGCCTGGAATATTTGACGAGTATTGCAGCCTCTTCTGCTGTGCCTTATAGCTGTGGTGCGAATCCCACGTTCTTTCTCTTCGTCCGGGATTTGCCTCTGCGGTTGCGCTATTGTTTGCATTCCATCACGTAATACCGATGCTCTACCGCTGCTGTCTCGTTACGGTCAGGTATAAGCATTGAGAATAACATACTCAAGAGCCAGCGCAGAGCACATTATCACAGGTAATATCTGTGTCCCATAAACTCAGTCTGAAGCCCGTAACTTATGAGTGGTAGTGTACACATAGCCCCGTAACATGTATCCTGTGCGCATATCCTGTAGCCCGTGACTTGAATCCCGTGATCATGGCTGTTGTTGTTGAATCAGCATTTATAACCCGCAACAGTAAACTAAGTACAAGACGCGGCCCAAA
>JAZHGK010006637.1:0-29272 GCA_037855215.1 Waitea zeae | reverse complement strand
GAGAGGATGAGCAATGTGAAAGGATGGAGTGTGGCGCAGGCGTGTCCGACGTACCATACTTGAAGGAGCCCTTTCCGAGCTCAGCAGCCTCCTTCTCGAACTTCTCGATGGTACGCTTGTCGATACCACCGCACTTGTAGATAAGGTGGCCAGTGGTGGTCGATTTGCCGGAATCGACGTGGCCGATGACTGAATGTGGCGGAGAGGGAGAGATCGCGTGAGTGGGGGGGTTAGACCGTTGGCGGTGAACAAGATCGCGACGTACCGACGACGTTAACGTGGGTCTTGTCCTTTCCCATTTTTTAGAGCTGAAGAAAACAGGTATGTGTAAGTAAGAATTGAAGAGGATCGGGAGTGGTTAGAATGGGCGGAAAGTAAGTGTAAAGAAAATTTAAGTTGGGGCCATTCAACGACGATCTAGACAGCGCCGCCGACGAGAGATCGCGGCTCGCACCGTCCAGATCGGCGTGTGCGCAGAGAGAGAGAAAACACGAGAGAGAGAGACGAAATGGCGAATACTCACTGATGAAAAAATATAAAGAGAAAAAGAGGTGGAGGGGAGGAGGGAGAGAGTTGCGAAGCGGTGGTGGCGGGCTATCGACTTCAAATAGTCCGTGGAGGGGGGGCGACCTGATCGATAAGGATTGGGCAACGCGAAAAAAATTTCAGAATCAGATCTTTGACCCGGCCAACACCCCCTGCCCGGAAGACGAGTCGTGCTTCTCGGAAACCGGGCCCGGACACCCAAGCGCCGAGTCAGCAGCCGCTCCATTCACAGTCAGCGACGAAAAAATTGGTAGGGAAGAGATGATTAGAAGGCTGATTTCGTATGTATAGGTTTCTACGTGTACATTTTTAATAATGCAGGCTACAAACAATTTCTCAGTGACGATTCGGACTCATAAGTGGCTAAATAACAGGCGATAGGCATGTGAATCACGTCAGAAACGTAAAGACAAAAAAAGGCAAGTAAATAGGCGCACGAGAGAAGAGGGACGGGCGTCTGCGTCTCCCAATCAAATGGAGGGAGTCAGAACGAGAGGGGAAGGGTAGAAAAAAAATTGACGCCACAAAACGCGCGCTAACCACGCGGAAGCTGAGGGCACTAACAAAGAAATAAGAAAGCAAAAAAAAAAAAAAAGCAAGTATGTAGGCATGTAGGGCTAAGAGGGCAGAGGACTTGCATTAGGGCCGTTCCACCCAGCCGCCATGGCCCATGAGGAACTTGCAGCGGAGGATCTCGTCGAACGTCGGGCGCTGGGTGAGCTCGATCTGGAGGCAGGCCCGGACGAGCGCCCCGGCGTCGCTGAGCGCACCCCCGCCGTCCGCCTCCTCGACGTCCGGCTCGCCCGCGCAGCGCTCGTCGAGCGCGATCCGCGCGTTCGAGAAGGGCGACTCCAACCCGTCCTGCGCCTCAGCCGCGGTCGTGAACGGGCACTCGCCGACGAGGAGGACGTAGGCGACGACGCCAAAGGCCCACACGTCCTGCTCCTTGCCAAAGTAGCGCTCGCCGCGCAGGATTTCGGGGCCGGCGTAATCGAGTCTGCAACTCATCCATCAACCTGGTTGAACGTGAGGGGGGAAAGTTTGTTTTTGTGTAGCTCACGTTCCGCTGAAGGTGTCCCAGCCGGCCTTCCTGACCATGCCCGAGCTTCCAAAGTCGATGAGGATGGCAGTTCCGTTGGGGCCAAGGACCACGTTCTCGTCCTTAATGTCGCGATGAACTAATTTTTTTTAAAAAAATATGTCAGCTGATGAGAACCGAAGCTGAGACGAAAGCGGTTTACCAATGCCCTTGGAGTGCAAGAAGCTGAGGGCGTCGGCTATTTGGCCCAGATAGCTGCGAATCATAGTGGGTGGCAGTCCGTGAGGGTGTGCCTCGACGAGGTCGAACAGGTCTGATGGTGGCTTGGGCTCGTTCGGCACGGGCTCGGGCGCGGAGGAGGGCATGATCATGTAGTAGTACTGGTCGTCCTCGAAAAAGTCGAGCATCTTGCAGATGTTCGGGTGCCCGTGCACGACCTGGCCCTCCACCCAGCTGGCGGTCGCCTTGGCCTTTTCCTCCTCGGACGCGTTCCGCATGGGGTCCCACGGCCGCCTTGGGGGGAGTACGTACGTGGTGGAGGAGATGGCGTCCATTACGTAAATCTCTATCGGTATTGTCCCATGCTTTGGGTGGCGTTTCCAACAGTCAGCGAGTATGCGGAGCTTGATGATTTGCTTGATGATAAGGGGCGGCTGGTGGAGGTGAGAGGGGAAAAGCGAACGAGAAACGACGCGTCAGAGAGGGCGGAGGGTTTCAGAAAGAGAGAGTATGCGTGTAGGGAAACAGACGTACGCCACGTTTCCCGTCCTCGTCCATCTCTCTCGCGCGCTTGACGAGCCCGTACGCGCCGCGGCCGATCTCGCACTCGATGACATACTCGGAGAGGGACTTGCCCGTGCTGAAGTCTTGCTCCTCCCCGGGCGTGGGCGGGCCCGCGCTGGAGGCGACGCTGAGGAAGCTCCTGGTGGAGCCGGAGCGGACGAGGCGTTGTGGCACCTCCGGATTCACGACCGGCTCGTTCGGGATGAGAGCCAGCCGGCCGGCGACGAGCGAGACGCGCTGCTGTGACGACCGCCTGCGGGAGCCTGGCGTGCCCGGACGTGAGATGTTCGGGGTGCGGTAGCCGTTGAGGGAGCCGCGGGTCATCAGCGGTGAGCCAGGGCTGGAGCCCGAGCTGAGGACGGGGGAGGCGGAGGGGGACTGGATGAAGGAGCCCTGGCCGGTGAGGACGTGGGGCCTGCTCGGCGGTCTGCTCAGTGGGGCCGGGGACGCCATCATCGCGCTCGTCGTCGAGACTTTCTTCGGGACGGAGAGGAAGGAGGGGGACTTGCGGGTGGGGACTGGACGATGGAGGCGATCGGAGTCGAAGGAGCGCGGGATGAAGGAGGGCAAGGTAGGCGTGACTTCTCCCGTCTGCGTGCTTGGGGAGCGCCCGTTCCCGGTGGGCTTGCCCGAAAAGGCTTCTTCGGGTTCGCTGTCCTCGTCTTCGACCAGCTTGTTGCCCCGGCCGATGACGGTGACGCCGTAGCTGCTGATGCTGGACGAGCGGGGGACGAGCGGGGGGCGGCCGCCTGGCCAGGGCATCCACTCGTCGTCTGATGCGAGGTCGAGCGTAAAGGGTGAGGCAAAAGTTGTCGTCATCGGATAAAAGTACTGGTCGTTGCCGTAACTGATGAGTGGGGAAAAAAAATTGAGAGTGAGTGGGTGAGGGAGGGGAAAAAAGAGCGCAACCGGATGCGTGTCCGATGCGCCAAAAGATGCCGATGAGGGGGGGAGAGGAGGATTACGAGCGTATGTGGGGTTAAAGGGACGGGGGCGGCAGCGGAGGGCACGTTTGTCCTCGCTCGCTTTATCCAGCTGACCGCTTTTTTTTTGCTCAATGCGCGGCCGAGTTTCCCGGGAAAATAGTGTTTTCGATCCGACTTCTTACTCTACGCCCTCAACTCTAACAAGTGGAGGCCTTGGTGGGGTGCTCGCCCATAGACCAGGATTCATACTGACACTCTACAGCCTTATCGTCCCTCCCATTGTCCCCCCGATACGCCACCCAAGTCCCTTGGGCCGAACACGAACCGTCCTCCAAGAGCATGACCAAGAAAAAACAACAACAACCGTTTCTTGCACATTTCTGGGCGACGCGCTACGTCCGGTGTGCACGAGGCATACTAACATCGTCGGCCAGAGTAAACGCATCCCTTTCCCCTCCCCTCCTCCGCTTCCGGGACCCTTTCGCTCGACGGAGTCTCCTATACTTTAGCCAGCCTTGGCTCCCCTTTCGCCCGTCCCCCCACCCGCCGCACACGTCACCCTCCTACACCGCGGGCTCTTATCGGGAGCCTCTTCTACACCAGCATGCATGCACAAACGTCCCACTGTCAATAAATACGCACTCCAATGAGGATATATTCGAGTGTGGACTCTGACAGAGGGCTATTCTTGTTCGTGCGCAAGTGCTTACGTCCCCCCCCGGGACCTAAGATGAAGCCGAGAAATCATTCATTCTGCCAACACCGTTTCCGGGGTGGTCACTCTATTCATTTCGGTCGCCGGCCGATGTCAGAGTGTCAGGCCGGCAACCCGGACAAAACTCGCCAGTTCGTCTCCAAGCGTAGGCACTCCCTCGCGGAGCTATGCCTACCTCCTTCCGCACAAGACGAGAAACCCACGAACGATCAGCCTCAACATACGACTCAATTGCTTTCCATAGCCGGCCGCATTCCCCGGATCACACGGCGTCTAATTACTGAGCGCGTTGCCCCAGGCCGTCCCCCGCAGATCGGCACGGGCACATTTGTATCAGTTTTTTTGGCCCACCCCGCTGCCAAGCCGGAGCAACGCGGCCGCATCATCAAATGTTTCGTTCACGTCTTTGCGAGGCTGCACGCTCGCGTGGGTTGGGTGCGTTTAATTCGCTGCGCTGACCATGGTCCCCCCCTATGTTTGTTTTTGTTATTGACGCGCACATGTTCGCTGGCTGTGGAGTCAACATGCGCGTGCTTCATCAAACAGTAGATCCACAGAGACCATGGACAAGGCACTCCGGCTTAGCCACCAAACCGCCGGCAACGGCTGTTGTAAGGCAACGTCCTCGGCGTTCGCACACCTAGTCCGATCTCACACGTATTTACGGCCGCATCTTCGGATTTATCTTTGGCTTCGTTGCCTGTTGCAGGGTACAAACTCTCCGCAGACGCCTTAATGAAGTACAATCTATAACTATGTATAGCTTCACGGTCCAAAGTGGTAGCTAGGATGAGCCTTGAATAATCACGTCCGCTTGATCAAGCCCGGTTTTTAGCTAGCGGCTTCCCACACCACGTGCTGATAGATTTATTAATAACATGGGGTTGACCTAAGTATATGACATACTTAACACCCACAAGCCGGAAATTCAGAAGATCTCTATCAAGGGTAACGTTCCGAAACCCTCCCCGTTCCTGACTTACCAAGCACTATCGTGCCACAAGGTGAATTTTCAAACGGAAAAATTAAAAAGGCGATAGTTACCTGTGTTGTACACAATACATACACGAAGGGAGACATGTTGATTCGGCGGTATGGTCCTAAGGCTGCGGTTGTTTGTCAACAAACCCTCAAAAACTGACCTATCTGCAATTGTATTTGTGGCTTCGACGTCCTAGTGCTTCTGACGACGAGTTTGTTTTGAGGGAAAAAGAGTGCTCTCATGCTTTCTTGCAGAAGATCTTGTGATTTGGCCATGCCATCCTCTGGCTGCATCGACGCTATCCAGAAGCTTGCCTCCCACTTTGTATTTTCTAGACCACGTACCATTCCTTTCCGCAATAATAAACAAGTTTGCACCTAGTGATATATGCGTTGTGAGTTAAACGATTTGAATGATCTGAGGTCCGAGTACGGGACAAACCTTGAGCACTGTTGCAAATCACGGTCTTTGATTTCATGACAGTTGGCACATTCACGTTTGTTTTTCAAGATGGGTGTCCAGTCGTTCTTGTAGATGTGAGTTTCAGGCTTGCCCTGCATACTTTCGCACCATCTATACATGCGCTGAATCATGTTTTTTCGCCAGTCAAACTCTTCCTGCGTCAAATCTTGTGCGGAGTCCGAGTTGAAAAACTTGGCGGAAATGTCGTTCATCGACATGCCCATGTTGCCACACTGAAAGAGCCTGCGGGTAGCGTTAATTTCTGACCTGTTAATCATCATATCAGGCGAGAAACTGGTCTTTTTCAGCAAACACGCATCTAGAAACCGAGTGGCGGTATACACTCACTAAGGGAGGCGAGAGAAAGCAGATGCGAAGCCCTCCATGGCTGTTGGTGCCGACGATCGAGTGGCCGTTGGATGCAAGAGTTAGGTTCCTGGGTGAGCAGAAGAAAGAGCCTCACAAAGCTCGTGACCAGTCAACGGCGATAGGAAAGAACAAAGAAGAGGAAATGCCTCATTAGTACTTATGAGATGTTGATCGATCACGTAAGTAGCGGCGATCACCACTTCTCCATCATCTTCTCCGGAAAAGTACCTTGATGGCAAAGGACTAGAATATGTTTCCATAACTATGACTAAGCCAGCAGCTAAAGTAACAACAATAATGTCCTCAAATATCAAGATCTTCGTCTGGGTCATCATCGTCGATGTCATCCGCAGAGTCGGGATCGTAATAGATGACGCCAGCCGGAGCTGTAGAAGGTGTCTCGATGGATTTACCTGTGAAAAGGTAAGACGGATCCCATTTCTGAGCCGATAAATAAGAAAAAAAAAAGGTTACCTTCATGTGCGTATGGCAAAGGAACACTCGCACGCTGCCGTTGCTGCTCTGGTGTAAGATTCAGGTTGAACGACACATTTTGTGTGGGATCAGGGGCCTTCTGTTTCGGCAGCGGGTAGTTAGCTGGGGAGGACTGGCAGGCAATCTCCGACAACAAACCTCGTTTGAAACTATCTTTCGAGTGAACACGTCCTTCAGCGTAGGAAGTTGTGACAGTTCACATGGTCCCGATTCCGTCCAGCCCTCCAGCTCGCGCTCGGCACCACGCGTTCGACTGCCCGTACCAGGCACATCGCCACCCCCGCGCACGATAACCTCGACGACCATCTCTTTCGAACCCGGGTTGCCTGTGCCGTCGGGTCCGAATACGAGGCGCTCTGCCTCCGCAGGGCGCGCCGCGATTGGCCCAAAAACGCGCCAAAACCGTTCAGGAGGAGTGACTGGCGGAGGCGGGGTGAGGTATGTCAGCGCTACATGTTTTATGAGCGCGGTCGGGCGTGCTGTTACGTGAGCGAGAGAGGGGCTGAGTCTGGTCTGCACGAGCTGCGGTGCGAGAGTCGGTGCGACTGAACTATCGATATGCAGCACGAGGCGAGACGGGACTGGACGGCTACGTATGAGCGTAAAGATGGAGTGGATAAGCTTCAAGGTGCGAGAGTCGGAGCCTAGATCGTCTGCGAGAGTGTCAACCGAGTCGATGTACACGCTGAGTGGGCCCGATGGCGCTACACTTTCCCGAACAAAGTTAGCCCAAGATGATCGAAAGGGCAATAAGACATACGCACCATCTTTAACAGCACGAGTTATCTCGTCATACAAGTCCTCTTTCTCATCTGCAAAACCAGGTACTCGCGCGGTAAAGTCATGGATGCGAACGGTGTCTGTAGATCCAGATAGCGTAGTCGGCGGATAGAGTAAGCAGAAGACGATTGCCAAGTGAGTCTCGGCTGCTGCGTGAGAGCGCAGGATAGGCAACGCTGATTGTGCGGTGCAAGACTGGATGACGACGAGAGGCCGATGAGGTCGACGATGATTTTCGAGGGTGGATGTGAGCAACATGGGACCAAGATTTGAGCGGTGGCTGTGCTTCTCAAGTGACGGTCTCGGAACGAGAGTGCCTTCTTCATTGCGGCCCTGGTCCACTGAGATCGCGTACTATTCTCAGACATTCTACTCTAGCATACGACAGCTTGTCTCAAGACGGCAGAACTTGTCAACGAGGGTGTTTAATGCGGACGAATCCGGATGTTCGCTGGTGCCTGGACTTGGGATAGACTCGGTCAAGACCAATATGTAGTTCACCTCTGCTTACCCCGCATCAGCTCGGGACAATCGGGATATCTCGGCCAAAGTACATAAAACCGCGATCCGTTCTACCTCCGTACTTACATCCCTCCCTCTCTCCCTTCCTTAAAACCCGCTCACTTTCAATTCCCAAATCCTCCCCCACACTCTCTACAATGCTCTCCATTGCCCGTCGTCAAGCCCAGCGGTCTGTTGCGCCAGCCGTGCGCGCCGTCTCCACATGGCAAAACGTTCCAGCTGGCCCTCCCGATCCCATTCTCGGTCAGTGATCCGCCTCAGTCGCTCTGCCCCAAACCTTGACGGCGAGGCTCGTTGCTGAACGCTCGGTACGCACAGGTGTCACCGAGGCTTTCAAGGCCGACAAGGACCCCCGCAAAATCAACCTGGGTGTCGGTGCCTACCGTGACGGTGACGGAAAGCCCTACGTTCTCCCTAGCGTGAAGAAGGTGCGAGCCTCACTTTCCCACCTTTGTGAGAAAATGTGCTAATCTAGATCTCTACAGGCAGAGGAGCTTATCTACTCTGGCAACCCTGACAAGGAATACCTTCCCATTCACGGTCTCCCCACTTTCACTCAGCTCGCTGCCAAGCTTGCATACGGCGCAGACAGCAAGGCACTTGCTGACAACTCTGTCAGTATTCATGCTCGATGAAAGCGTTTAGATCACTCATCGAGAGTTTTTAGGTTGCCGTCGTCCAGTCGATTTCTGGAACTGGTGCCCTCCGCATTGGCGGTGCTTTCCTCGCACGCCACTACCCCCATGCTAAGGTCATCTACCTTCCCGTGCCTTCGTGGGGTAACCACACCCCCATCTTCCGCGACTCTGGCTTCGAGGTTCGCGGCTACCGCTACTTTGACAAGAAGACGGTCGGCCTCGACTTTGAAGGCTTGAAGGAGGATCTTCGGGTATGTCGGCTTTTTTTGCCAGATCGGGAGAATACGCGCTGACTTTCTCGAAAACAGAACGCGCCTGAGCACGCAGTTGTCCTTCTTCACGCTTGCGCGCACAACCCAACCGGTGTTGACCCGACGCAATCGCAGTGGAAGGAGATCTCCGACATCGTGAAGGAGAAGAAGCTCTTCCCCTTCTTCGACATGGCCTACCAGGGCTTCGCCTCGGGCAACATCGCGGCGGACGCCTTCGCTCCCCGGCACTTTGTGAAGGAGGGCCACCAGATCGCCCTCTGCCAGTCGTTCGCGAAGAACATGGGTCTCTACGGCGAGCGCGTCGGCGCGTTCTCGCTCGTCGGCGCGAACTCAGAGGAGAAGGCACGTCTCGAGAGTCAGCTAAAGATCGTCATCCGCCCTATGTACTCGAACCCGCCCCTTCACGGCGCGCGTATCGCAGGCACGATCCTCGGCAGCAACGAGCTTTACTCGCAGTGGGAGGGTGAGGTCAAGGGCATGGCCGATCGCATCATCAGCATGCGTGACAAGCTCTACGACACCCTCGTCGACCTCAAGACCCCTGGCGAATGGGGCCATATCAAGCAGCAGATCGGCATGTTTAGGTAATTCGCTTTTACTGCCACTCTTAGGGATCGACCTCACTGATAGCATTCCTACAGCTTCACTGGCCTCACTCAACCACAGACCAAGGCCCTCGCCGAGAAGGCACACATCTACATGACCGCTGACGGCCGTATCTCGATGGCTGGCCTCAACGGCCACAACATTGACTACTTCGCCGAGAGCGTGTCGAAGGCGGTCAAGGGAACCCTCTAGACTTTTGCTTTCTTTGACTTTTACATAATGCCCATGTATCCCGGGTTATTTCGGGCATTACACAAAACTTGACACGGGTTAATAGAGCAGAATAGACTTGAGAAATGCTTTGCGAGAATGTTGGTCAGAAGCGTCACCGGTCATTTGGCACTTTCGCATGACGCAAAAGTCAGCATGACCGCGACGGTACATACCAGTAACCCTGGTACTTCGTATGTTAAGCTCCACATCATCAGCGACGAATATGTCCGAGTCCATGATCTCATTGTCTCACGCAAATGCCGTTGAGAACGCACGGCGTAGCGTCTGTAAGGCTATGGACTTGGTGCTGAAGGGTAAATTGAAGAGGACTCTCTGGTTGAGTCAGCATAATTTTGGCGGGGACAACCTTGAGCCTTACGGATGAGGCGAGAAATTGCGCGCATGTCGGCGCACATTCGGGACCGTGCTCGCAACCGTTCTAGCGCCTTCCATGCACCGCCCGAAAGTCCGCAGCCATATTGGGCCGACGGGCTGACTCAGAAGGTGACACAACGGCGGGCGCCACAGCCACGTGTCCTCGGAGTATAAGACCCATCACCGCGCCTGTGGCCGGCCCCATCGTCTCTCCTTTTGAGGACACTCACCACAACCACCCCCCCTCACATATCTCTCACAAGCACTTCATCCCATACTCGCCATGCAGATCTTCGTTAAGACTCTCACTGGCAAGACCATCACTCTTGAGGTTGAGTCCTCGGATACTATCGACAATGTCAAGGCCAAGATCCAAGACAAGGAGGGGTATGTTGTTGCCACACATTGCCTCTTGTATATAACTCACACTGGCGTCTTCTAGTATTCCTCCGGATCAGCAGCGCTTGATCTTCGCGGGCAAGCAGCTCGAGGACGGCCGCACGCTTTCGGATTATAACATCCAGAAGGAGTCGACCCTGCATCTCGTCCTCCGCCTTCGTGGCGGTATGCAGATATTTGTCAAGACCCTCACGGGCAAGACGATTACTCTCGAGGTTGAGTCCTCCGACACTATCGACAACGTCAAGGCCAAGATTCAGGACAAGGAGGGCATCCCGCCCGACCAGCAGCGTCTCATCTTTGCTGGCAAACAGCTTGAGGACGGTCGTACACTCTCGGACTACAACATTCAGAAGGAGTCAACCCTTCATCTTGGTACGTCTCAGCCTTTCCTCGGCTTGTTTGATGACCAATTACTTATACCCTATTTCAGTGCTTCGCCTGCGCGGTGGAATGCAAATATTCGTCAAGACCCTCACGGGGAAGACGATCACACTCGAGGTTGAGTCCTCGGATACCATCGACAATGTGAAGGCGAAGATCCAGGACAAGGAGGGCATCCCTCCGGATCAACAACGTCTCATCTTCGCGGGCAAGCAACTCGAGGATGGCCGTACCCTTTCGGATTACAACATCCAGAAGGAGTCAACTCTTCATCTCGTCCTGCGTCTGCGTGGAGGTATGCAGATCTTTGTCAAGACACTCACTGGCAAGACGATCACGTTGGAAGTTGAGTCTTCCGACACCATTGACAACGTGAAGGCAAAGATTCAGGACAAGGAGGGTATTCCTCCGGATCAGCAACGCCTTATCTTTGCTGGTAAACAGCTCGAAGATGGTCGCACACTTTCCGACTATAACATCCAGAAAGAATCCACTTTACATCTTGTCCTTCGTCTCCGTGGTGGCCAGTAAAGATGTTTTTTTGATCATGAAGTCTTTAATTTGCGTGTAACATATTTCATCGATAATTGTAATCCTCGACGTCAATCCCTTTTTTCTTGAAATAAATGAGGTCTGAATAGCTTATTGAATAACTAAGTATGGGTGTGTTTTTGGTGTGACTTGGGAGAATCACTAAACTCGGCGCCCGCGGGACGCGTCCGCTCTATGCCGTAACGACAACATTCGCAACCTCAAACCATCACCTCAGTCACTGGTACTATGGTCAATTGCTGACGATTACTCATTCGAGCAACAAGTGTTATCTCTTAGAATATGCCGATAAAGTTTAGGGGTGCTACTGACGTGGCTGAGAGCAAGGACTGGATCCTCTCACAGTTTCGCAAGGTACTTATGATGAGTGCAAGCTTGTGATTCCCTACGAGATCGAACTCTAAAGACGCTATCATCGAAAGATTGGGGGATCGTTCAAAGTAGACGGCCTACGTGAGGGTTGTATTTCTGGTAAGAGCTTTGAAGCATACAGTCCGCTAATCGATTCCCGGCTTTGGAAAGCGAGTTCAGAAGCGTGAACTACAATACAATTTTAAGCATTAGGTCTTACAGTTCCAAGTCGAGCTTTCACCAAAAAACAAAGTTGAAAGCATTGAAGCAAGTCACCTCAGTTTGTTTCTGGGCATGCCAGGATTTGGAGACAAAAGCCACAACTACTGGTGTTGCTATCACTTTGAAGTTAAGGTTCGCAGATGTTTCTTCCACACAGGTTGACTTTACCTCTCAGAAAGTAGATAATCGCAAGTGATGTTCTGTTATGCTGTCGCCGCAGTACGGCTCCTCGCCAATGGTCTTCTTGCGGTTACATTTGGGGCTTTTATAACGCACTACTTTTTTCCTCCATCACGGAAAACGAACAGTTGAAAGAGGGCTATTAAATTCTTTACTTTAAAGCGCCAGTAATTGTCGTGATTAATATAGGTACCCCTTCAGGACGAAATTGATTTTATCTACGCAATTCAAGAATCTCCTGCGGAGCCAGCGCTCTCGGTCTCTTTATCTAACCTATCGAAATCCCTAGCATCTGCATATCAACAACTATTTAATGATGCCGATACCGCGGATGTTTGCTTTAATATTCACAAGCCTTCAAATTCAAATTCAACTGCTTCCACAAAAAGAATTTACGGCCATTCCAAAATTCTCGCAGCACGGTGTGATTACTTCGCATCAAGTAAGATTCGCTTGATTTGCTAATTAGTTGAGCATGGAAATTGCCGGAGTGGTAGGCTGATAAACTTTTATAGTGTTTCGACATAGTTTTAAAGAAGGGGATACTATAATCGAACGTCCGTGGCAAGAGCAGTCATTGGGTTTGGACTACAAAAGCGACTCCGATTACACAGATAGCGACAATGAAGGTGACGTCAATAAAACTAGTATGACTTTTATTAAGATAGCTCTAGTGTTGGTCAAGATGTCGTTGAAATGTTGGATATACTTAGTATCATCTAAGCTGGAGCTCAGCACAAAAATAAGTTCCGAAAAGGAAGACTTCGCTGCTTGGAGAACTGGTGGTGAGAATGTTGCAACGGACTTGAGAGGAACATGCGAATTCTACTAACAACCTATTATATAACGTTATCTCAGATAAAGATTCAACACAGCGGAGGAGCTACAAATTTGTTGATGTTGTCGACACTTCGTGAATATCAGGTGCCATGTGGCTCGTCTTCAGTATACTTGCTAATTGGCTCCTACCAATTAGCTATCGCACTTACGAAGTTGCCTTTTTGTCATTTCTTTATAGAGGGTTTGTCTGGCCACGATGACTACTGCGCTGGCTAAATAAGTTACCTTTGGCAGGCAGCTTGCCTTAGCACCTCCAAAATCACTTTATCACTCCAGGCTTGACGCAGCATCGGAACCCAACCTTTCCTTAAACGAATTCAATGCTAAAAATGGGCTCCAATCCTCTCCCTTCGGAATAGGAGATCCTATCTACTGGGCAAGTGCTAAGAGCACGTATCGACTCTGTGATAGTACGCCTCTCGATACATCGACAATGCTTTGTCTCTCTTGCTTAACGTTTTATTAGAACTTGGCGAGGACGGCGTCAGAGATCTCATTGCAGGGTCTGTCATCAAGTCAGGAATTACTCCAGAAAATGCGATCGACGAGTGGACTTCAACATTCTGTAATGAATACCCTGTTTTTCGCGAGATGGCCAGTGAACACATAGTCGCCGATTGGGTGAGTATCATCCATATTTTTTTTAGTGGCGCCTCGTCTAATACTCCTCAGACCAGAATATCTAAGACACCAGCGTTCGTGAGGGCGACGGGAAAAAACACTTCATCAAGGACTGCTGACTCAAGAGTGGCTCAAGCTTTTTCAGTGACTGTAGGCGCAGCCAAGAATGAGTGTTAATTTGGGCCAAAAAAAAAGCCACCAAAGAAGGTGTTGAGAATGAATGATGCACGGAATTCTACCTATTACGCTTAATTATATGTATTTCAGGCAACAGCCATGTGTTGGTATGTAAGAATCAAAAGGATACAGCATCACCACGATGCCGCAGCCCGCATGTCTAGCTACAATAAGCATCTACACCATTCAAAATATCTTATTGCTATACAGCTAGTTCCAAGTGTGCTTACATTAAGTTGAAAGAATTATGCTCTCACACTTAGTCGAACTTGAGCAACCATATGTATATCTAACAGGCTCAAATGCTAGAGACAAAATCGAAGTATGGGCACATCATAACGATAGAAGGTCTTGTAAGTGACGAGAACATCAGGACGTCAATAGGAGAAAGTTCAAAAGAGAAAACCAGTATAGGGAGTTTGACATAAACATACGCATAGTACAAGTACAAATGAAACCCACTATCGCTTTGTGCCACACCATGAGCCCTGACGGCGCAAGCATGGCGCACAATACGAATAACGGTGAGCGCAGAGGCACGAAGAAGGGTTAAACAAGCGAAACTACGAAATATACATACGTTGCACATCTTGTGCGGGGATAGTGAAATATTATATAGAATGGGTTCGAAGAGAGGGGAATGAGATCTAGTGAACAAGCGCCTTCCGTGAATGGGCGTATCGCAAGATCGGCTTGTAGGTTAATGTGTATCGCAGCGGCAAACAAAAGGCAGTGGACCAAGAAAGCAAGAGACTTCCGGGGCTGTCTAGTCCCAGTCGATGGCGAGGCCGCCTCCAATGCCGCCTGCGACGGGCGCGGACTGGCCGATGCCACGTTCGGCCTCACGACGAAGCCACTTCAGGGCGCGTTTGTCTTCACGGATGTATGGCTCGAGTTTCTCAAGGCATCGACGATTGTGCTCCTTGAGCCAAGCCTTCTCTTCCTTTGAAAGCATTCCATCCTTGACCATCTTTGTCTGAATTGGCACCGTCGTAAGCCGCTCGAAGCCGAGCCAGATATCACCGTTGAACTCGCGCTTCGTCTTCACACGGCGGACCACGAGTGCCGATTCAATGCGTATACCCCACTTGCCCGCTTCGTCTGTACGAAAAAGTCTTAGTCAGCAAACATTAAGGTCGGATATCGGAGTGGTGCTCACAGAAACCAGGCTCGTTAGTGAGGGCATGCCCGGGTACGAGCGGCACAGCCGCTGAGAACGATTGGGGACCTTCATGTACATTGAGGAAGGAGCCAATTCCATGGCCGGTACCATGCTTTAGGAGGCATCAAATTAATCGCATATTCAATGAACCTTGTAAAGCACCTACCATATAATTCAGGCCGTCCTGCCAAAGCGCCTTGCGCGCGAGGACGTCGAGTTGCATGCCAGTCGTGCCCTCGGGGAAGATAGCACTGTCGATCGCGATCTGCGGAACAAAAACGTGTGATCAGCGTTGATTTGGGCAAACACCACCCATGGGGGAGCGCAACTTACGTGTCCTTGCAGGACTCGCGTGAACGCCTCGCACTGCTCTGGCGTCGGCCGACCGAAATGCACAGTCCGCGTGGTGTCACATGTTCCATCTCGGTATTGTCCACCCGAGTCACTAGAAAACAGAGGTAGTTAGTTCGGCGGATCTGATAAAGGAAGAGTAGGTACGCACTTAAGATACGGTGTGTCCCGATCAATCATAGCAGCGCTATTCTTACTCGGCGTGTAGTGGGGGAGGGCAGCGTTCGGACCTGAGGCGGAGATGTTCTCATACGCGAGTCCCATGAAGTGTTTGTTGTGTCGCCTATACTCAGTCAACCGGAAGGCGGCCTCGTATTCGGTAATTTCGAAGCCCTGACTGATCTTCTCCTCAAGCCAAGCCAACCAGCGAACCTGAAATCAACAACGATGGCGTCAGAAAAATGGAAAGGATAGAGCAGATATGACGTATGTACTAACATAAGCGGCGCCATCACGCATGTATGCGTGACGAAGACCCTCAATCTCGACTTCATTCTTCACAGCCTTCATCTCTTCAACAAACGCAGGGGCGACAGTGTAGCGGAGATGAGTAAGCATTAATGCAATTGCGTATGAAGTTTGGTTGTTGATGAGGACCTACGACCGGGTCGAGAAGTGTTAGAGAAAATACATGTTGGGATGAATACATGGGTAAGTCATACCTTGCCCTCGCCCATTTCCCTCTTGCGAAGGAATGTCCAAATGTCATTGTAATCGCGGACGGTGATGCCGAGTGAGTCGAGATACTCGCGAATGCTAACATCGAGCTTGTTCTTGTCAATGAAGATCACAGCCTTGTCCAGACCAATATAAAGATATGCAAGGAACACCGGGTTGAATGGTACGTCAGCACCACGGAGGTTGAGCAAGTATGCTATGGATCATATAAGCCGATGCCATAAAGGAACTCAAGTAGCCAGAGAACTTACCGATGGACGCAAGGTTGCTGACCACCGTACCAATATGCTTCTGGGCCTGGGTTGGGGGTCCCTTTGCGTACGAGGGCACAGCCGCCGGTTGTTGTTCGATCCAAGTTCTCACAGCTGCAAGCTTCTCTGCAGAGCCCATACCGGTGAATTCCATTGGTTGGATGTAGACAGGCTCGCGCGAGCGCGGTGGCCGGTTCAACCACAACAGATCAATCAGATTTTGCAATGGGTAGACCAGCTTGCTGTTGCGTGAGTTCAACTGAGAATTGAGTGAAATGGCTTGCTCATGCGTGAGCATACGCGCATCAATGCCGATTCGAGACCCATCAACGCGGTCCTGTTGAAGAAAAGAGAGTTAGGCTTTCGGTAACTTAAGAAGTGATTTTGGGGTGAAAACTTACCACAAGCCATTCTACCCAGTCTTTGGGGCCATCCGGAGGTTCTCCGGCTTTGATCAAATGCCAATTCTCGTCAAGTTGCTGTTCGGCTTGAAGCCAGTACCGTGAGTCGGTGATGAGATACGCTTTGGTCTTGGAGATGACTGCTTGTCCAGCAGAGCCAGTAAATCTAGGTCACCCAACGCATCGGGTCAGTGCTGTTCCCGTTGCCAAGTCAATACAGAGGGACTCACCCAGAAATCCACTCCCTTCGTTTGTCACTCGAAGATACATATTCTGAGCCATGAGGGTCGCTCGTCGGCACAATACTGGGAGTGTGAGTCAGAAGTGGTCGAAGTGAGATGAAACATGGAGCGCTTACTAATAGTCTAATGATTCTTTTGCCATGAGCTTGCGCAGCTCCCCAAGGCGTTCTGTGGTATCGTAGACTTCACGACCGGAGTCTACATCATTCATCTTGCGCTCAAGGGCGGAACCGACGAGTGTCGAGGAGGAATCGTTGGTGATGCGACCAAATAGAAGTGGTCGTCTCTTCGACCCTGAGCGTTGGAGGCCACTGTCACCCGTCCTCCGAGATGATTGAGACATCTGACGGGAAGGTCCCGCACGGTCATCCTCCTCTGCAATAGTGCTGAAAGAGTTATCGCGGGTTGGGCGACGGAGGCTGCCAAGGACACCCAGGCCGCTGCGCTTCGAGGTTGCGGTGTCAGAGCGCTTAAGGTCGGTTTTCCCGTTTTGCTCCTCGGGAACGTTGTTGTAGGCGGAATTGTCAGTGATGAAGGTGAGTTTCTCGTCGTCTTCCTCGGTGAGGGTGGATGTGGGTGAGTATGACGCCTGGCGGTCTATCCTGACCGATCGCTGCGACTTCTCGGTCGGGCGGCGGTCGACAGACGGGCCTTTCTCCGCAGAGGACTTTTTGCGGCCGAAGGTAGGCATGCAGAATGGCGGAGGGGGCGGGGGCGCCATGGGAGGGGGCGGGGGTCGCTAGAGGGGGCGGAGGAGAGGGATGGAGGCGAAGGAGAAGGAGATGATTGCGGGCTCGGCGGCAACAGCCCTCGAGCGTAATATGCAAATTCTCTCGGCCACACGGAGCTGGGCCTGTCACGCCCTTTCCCTCCCCAGTCACAGCTGCCCCGAATGACTTGGGAAAGCCTTAGTCACGCGAAACAGCTCGTTCCGCCAGAACAATCTCCTATGCTCTAGAAATGAAACCATGCGGTAAATACCCACTCTGCGCTGTTTACATGCATAACCCATGCAATCGTCTTTGCACTCGCCCACCGAGCATTTGCACCCCTGTGCTCATTCCTGGTACTGCCATCAGATAAAGCTGCCTATTCCTCGGGCATCATAGCTCGACGGATTCGAGGACCTCTTATGACGAAACTGTTATGGCAATGGAGTATCTCATCCCACGCCCCCTCCCCCTCTCATCGGAGGTCGTCGTCACAGGTCTTCGCCGCAGATGAAGGGCCAGCTCCAACTTCATCCGGAATGTGCTGGCCCCCAACAGACCGGGACATGCCCTAATGCCCAGGCCAGAGCCATGACCGGTGGTCGGTATCACACGGCACGCGCAGAACTATGCGTCTTTTTCCAAGTCCCGCTTTCGTCCCCCCCCCCCTCTCCGTCCTCGTTCTCATCTTCATTCCTGATCCGATCTTGCTCCGTCCGAGCACGACGCACGGGGACTTCTGTTTGTAAATTTCACTGATACGCCTGCTTTTCAGAATGCGGGAAACACTGAACACACGTTGACTTTCGTGTTGTGCCCTTATATTTGTGCTGTAGGCACGACACACTGGTGCATCAAGACCAGAAGCGTCCTCATCCGTGAAAGAGCGCAACTCTAATCCTGGCTGAATCATATGGCTTTTGCCTCAAAGGAGGCCACGGCCAAGAATCCCAAGATAAGTGTTCTCTGCCGATCGATCCGATAATCTCAACGCCTACGCCTCGGTCCATCGCTTCTTTTGCTTGAAGGTCGCAAGAACGCGTCCTCGCTATTGAGAACAGGTGTTTTCCTTCCCGTGAGTAGACCGGGATTCCGAAGTGTTTTCCCAGTGATCCCGGCCTGTTCGTGTACATTCATCGTAGATTTTAGGCACGCTTCATCACGCCGTATTCTGGAGTTGTTTGCCGATCCTTGCATTATGTTTTGACGGGTACTGTGCGTTGTAAGTCTCCATGTGCATCAAGCACTTTCCTGTGACTTCAGCGTATACGAGCATCATATATCTTCCTGTGATGATCGAAATCAACTGATTGCGTGCAATACTTTCACGAGTCGAGCCAAGCAGGCGGGAATCTAAACTGAGCAGCTTTGCTTTCCCAAATGTGGGGAAACAATGAACTGGAGCCGAGAGCCCCCAGATAAGGTTTACGTATTCTTCAGTCACTCGCTTTGATTACAAATTTTCTTGGCTTCGACTTGAGTGACATCCCTGGACTATGGCCAACTTTCTCACGGGGTATACAAACTGGAAGCTCGGTTCCGAAGCCCGAGTGCGGGGAAGGGCTCGACCTCGCAACACAATCCGGTCCTACGGCAACTTGGTGAATACGACTTTCACAACAGTTACTACCAGTCGGTCCTTTCTATCCTTCTGTCCTGTTTAGGTATGATCTTCTCACTTTGAGACACAAGGAGCGTTCATCAAATTGCACGTTGTATGGAACACGTCTCAAGAACCTTGCAATAGCTGCCATGCCTGTAAGAGCAAGGCTAGCCAGATCCCTCTCTTCAAACGAGGTCAAACGTAACATCTGCAACATCTGACCGCGTGCTGTTACTAAAAGAGCGCCGTACAAAGCGCGTTCCTTGCCCTCATTCCTTTAAGTCAGAGGTACAGGCTTGTGACACGCGTTTCGCGTATGCTTCCATCTCCAGATTTCCCCCCTTTCCCTATTGCATCAGAGCCTGTTTATCTGTTCATGTAACGCAAGGTATCGAGGCCATTACCACTTATCTATGTGAGAAAGTGGGCGAGAAATCATCTCTAACGTCCTACTGTGGCGTCATAATATCAACTAGTGGTATATGGCTGTGACCACATAGTAATTTGTATGCCCTTACTAGAGATGATCATTGCCTCCATGTATCACGGAAATTGTTTGGTGTGGTCACACTGGAGACTAAAGTAGCGTCTGGGTCTTGAAAACCGATAGCTGCAATGATAAATTGCACTTTCCCCCATACCTCTTAAATAATACAACCACATGATCAAGCCACAAGTACATTTCTGTGTATTGGAAGCTATGATGCTAAGCATTCGTTAAGCCAGTGAAGGAAAGAAAGTGGAACGTGACGGGCCTAGTCGTAAAAGATCAAAGCCTGCCCTTACGGCACCCTAGCGACAAATGAAAAATGGGCGGAGTACTACGGATCCCCACGTTCGTCCGAGTCCTTATCCCCGGTCGTTCGCGCCGATTCGCCGGGGTGCTTTTCCTGGTGGCCTCCTCGCTTTCGTCTACGTTTGTGTCCCCGTTGTGTCTGACTCGCCCCGTCTTTACTACCTTTATTGGTAATGATGTCCTCCGTATCATCTCTAGTCTCCGTAGACTCTCTCTTTCGCTTTTCGCCAACTTGGTGAACCTCAGCAGTTTGTGGAGGCGCCTTCGGCGGCTGCTCATCTTTCAGCTTTGTTGACGGGACACTTTCCGGCCTCGCGCCTTGCGCGTGTCGTTTGCGTGTTCTATCAAGCTCTCCGTCTGTAGGTCCTTTCTTCTTCTTGACACTCAGCGGATTAGGTCCCTTAGGTCCCTTGCGCTTCTTGCGCGGAGGTTCGTCCGCAGCAGGCTGTAGCTGCTTTAGCTTGGCCAACTCTTGTGTGCTGGGTTTTTGACCCTTTTCTTCTGCCTGGAAAGATGGGAAGACACCGCAAAAAAATTTCAAAAAATGGACAAGAAACTGTCAGTCTACAGTCGTTTGAAACAGAATTCACGACACTGACGGCGTCCTTAGCTGCGAGCGTAGCTTCGCTCGGAGGCTCGAGAATCATCACAGAGCGCGTGATATGCACGAGCGGTACGGCGGGAATCTTGCGTAACCGTACACGCAGTGCGCTCGACTGACCCGCGATCACGTAGCGGTGCTTGTTGCTGTCACCTTTTAGTTCCATCAACAGAATGCAATTCATCCAACAAACAAGGTTTGATTCCGTCAGCGGCGTGTGTGCGCGAAAAAAAGAGGCGAGGTACGTACCGACGACGTCTGCCAGACATTCGTCGCCCGCTATTGCCTCCCGGTGGTTACATTTTCTTCGCTCGAGTGTCTTCGCAAAGTCGACGACAGGTTGAAGGGCTTTGCCCTGAAGGTAGAGCTCGTGGATGCAGCACTGTGTGATCACTGACAGGCACGGATTGCCGTGTAGCATAAATGGAAAGTTGGACAGGGCACATGAGAGGGGCGCGGTGAAGATGGATCAAGTGCATAGCTGTAAGCAAATGTAGAATGCAGTGAAGTTATAGAAGCTCACTGACTAGGCTTCACCGTTCCCTGTAGAACCGTCGACAGTTGCTTGAGGATGTCAGTCTTGAGCGAGTGCGCATCTTTGCAGAAGTCCGCGTCCACTGAATCCCATCGATAGCGCGGTTTTAAGGAGAGGATCAGGAAGTGACAGTTGGAAGGGACTAGTTCCGTGCGCACCGAGAACCTGATAAGGCTGTCGGAAGCCGAAGGAGAGGCCGTACAACGACATGAGCTTGCGATAGGTCTTAGCTCGTTTTTGCCTCATGGTTGTGACAGTTCAGAAGAAATCGTAAACGGAATAATATCAGCCGGAAGAACCCTCTCAGAAGAATACGTGCGGTTGCCGAAGAAAGCAGAAATTAAAGCAGACAAAAGCCTCGCATGCGTTCAAGAGTTATGAATGTGGAAAGCAAGGGGTTAGCTGCGACTTCTGAAATGAAGAAATTCGGGCGCTTCCAAATTCCACGACGTGATTTGGGCGCCTCTTCCTTCCTCCCACGATTGACGATACACTTACCGTCTGGTTGACTGAATTCGCCATGAACCTCCCGCGCTGGCTCTGTGCTCTCAGGTTATTTTACTCTGCAACTATGAGAGAGTTCCTATACTAAGCTTTGAACAGCCTAGCTTCTGTAGCTTTGGCTGCGGATATTCGTGGTAAGATCGAATGGAACGAGCTTTGCACTGGTACGAAGGTCATCAACTCGGCCTATTATCATCCCAGTATTAATACTTGTGCAGGTATTAGCGAACTCGGACATGCCAAAGCTGTTCTTGATGATGGAAAGGCCTATTATGGAGGTATAACCCAGGATGGATCTTTCCATATGTGCGTGGTCCCTGCCTATACTACACGGTTATCGGCTAACTTTTTTTGTTAGACCCAACATCGAACCAGGCACCTACGTTCTCTCCGTTATTGCCCATGACCATGCTTTTGACCGGGTAAGCATTTCTGTGAACCTTTTCTTCCTCCCCCAAATACCAGGTTAACAACCGAGTGCAGTTCCGAGTTGACATCCCGCCCGCGTCCGAGTCATCTATTCCATCCCTCTATCCTCACATTCCCGGGACAGCGCTCTCGCCACCTCCCAGTGTGAAACTTTCATACCCTTTGGTCATTCACCCGCGGAGGCGAAATTCGTACTATGCCGCACCCGCGTCGTTTAATGCCATCGGTATGCTCCAGAGTCCGATGGTACTCATGTTAATCGTTACTGGTATTCTCATGTTCGCAACGCCCGCTCTCATGGTAAGCTCCGTGCCCTTGTGGACTTTTTGTAACATGCAGTAACACCTACGGTAGAAAAACATTGATCCAGAGGCGATGCAAGAGGTCAACCAGCGCCAGGCTACACTCGCCAATATGCAGAGTTCGTTCATCAACGGGGATTTCCGGTCAGGGTGAGCCATATCTTTTATTTTGCTTTGTATGCCACAAATCTCTGACTTTTCTTGAAAGTTTTTCCGAGCTCATGAAATCTATGGGCGATGAATCACCTTCTACCCCTGCTACCGCACCTGCCGGATCTCAATCGAGTGCCAAAGCCCGCAAAACTAAGAGAAAGTAAAATTTTGCTGATAAAAGTATTAATGTACTGCAATAAAGTGCCCAAGATGTACACGGCAGTCTATCGAAATCAGCTGTTGACTTGGCATCCACATGGGGCCAGTTTACAGTGCTTGAGTGGTTTCAGCCGCCTCAGTTGTCTTCTTTGTAGTACCTACAACTGCACTGCGGAGAACCTCGTTTCTGGATTATAATCAGAATTTAACACACGTCTTATCTCAAAAGGCGCGAACCTTTGTTTGTACCGTGCAAGCATTGCTTGTGCTTGGGTATGTTCATCTGGCTCGTCCATAAGATGCTTGTCATCTTCTGCCACTCCTAGGGCCTCTATGATGTACATCTTGCTGTTGCCTGTCTGGTCATCAAGCACCGCTCCCGGTGCGTCTGTGACTTTGACGTTGGACACTGCCAGTGCTGACGAGATGCTCTGAGCCTTCGGTGTGGGAACACTAGGGTCGTAATCGAGGACGATGACCTGTTCTCCGGGAAAGCGCGGCAAGACGGATGCCGGTGGGTCGTCGGCGTAGAGATATTCGATTTTTGGATGGGTCAAAGACGAAGAGCCGCCGGTGCTGCCTGGCACAGAAGACGCATGCTGGATCAAGACGAACTGAGGTGGTTTAGCCGGGAGTGGTGATGTGGCGCCTAAATGGGGAGAGGAAGAGGACATGGTTGCTACTCGAGCAGACAGCCCGCGACGGCGCCGGAGTCCCTGGCGCTTCCATTTTCGTGTTCCTCTCCTTCAACCTTTCTCGCTTTTTCTTTTCCCTCTCTCCGGTCTTCTTCCGCGTCGTGCTGGTCAGCGCCCTCTTTGCCCATCATCAGTTCATCGCGGGCCCTGGTCGTGCTCGCCGGTGTGGCCGACCAGCTTCGCGTGCCGAGCTTTCCACCCTAGCCGTTTTGGAGCCGGTCACACAAGGTACATCTCCACGGAAACAGCGGCACACCCGCGTCAGGCATCAACTGGTGATTTTGGCACCTTGACTACGGTGCCAGTCGGCCTCATAATAGCGCGCTCAGGCTGCATTGCTGTCCCTCACAACTCCTGGACTGAGTCGTGGGCTTAGATTCTTTTCCAACGTAACTTGCACCTCTGCCTTTTTGCTTCGTCACCACCTTCATTTTCTTCACATTCATTTTCTTGTTTATTCCTTCTTTATTTCTCAAAGTTCGCTGTTATGGCGCGCATTTCATCTTCTATAGTCGTGGTCGCTCTCGCGATCTTCGCCGTCCCGGGACATGCTGGCCCAGGATGTGCCTCTCGGAAGTGGGCATCTGTCCAAGAATGTGTGGAGAAGTGCAGCGGACGCTGGGGCTGGGCCGGACATGCGATGGGTACCGACCCTTGGGGCTCCGTTGTCAAAATCGCCAAAGCTGGCGCTTCCACCGACCAAATGGTGATAGAGGCTTGCAACGTTGGGAGCTCGTCTTCGTATGTGACACATCTTTTGCTACCCATAACAGCTTACTGACTATCGAATACTTTATTCAGTCTACCAGTGCCTAGCTCAACAGCCGCAATCGTCAACGTGCAACCTACTCCGAGCCTTTCATCCACCGAGATTCCATCGTCTAGCACACTATCGAGTACTACCATTCGTACCAGCGCTAGTAGCAGCCTGAGCAGCAGCTCGTCTGCTTTCTCAAGTGCATCATCTAGTATCTCGTCGAGCTCGTCTTCCTCACACTCGTCCTCGCATTCTTCGTCTTCGTCTTCGTCTTCGTCTTCGATTGCTTCGTCTTCATCCTCATTCGCGAAGAGTGTGCTCTCAACTGTGACACTTTCATCCTCTGTAAACGGAAATAGTGCGCTTGCGATTAGCAGCAGCGCGGTCCCCCCGGCACCGTCTACCCCGCCTCCTGCACCCTCGACTACCTCAACCCCACCTCCTGCACCCACGACCACCTCAACCCCACCGCCGCCACCACCACCACCAAAGACTACATCCACATCTACGCCACCACCACCACCACCACCAACCACCTCCCAGCAGCCTAAACCTCCGACTACGCAAGCTCCTCCTCCACAAACTACACAAGCTCAGAACACGGGCAACAACAACAACAATGGTGGTGGAAACACGAGCGCAGCGGATCAGCAAGCCTATCTTAGTGCCCATAACAGCTTCCGTGCACAGCACGGCGCCGGTGCGCTGACTTGGAGCGACGAACTTGAAGCTGCTGCTCAGAAATGGGCGAACAACTGCGTCTTTGAGCACTCGGGTGGTAAGCTTGGGCCGTTTGGCGAAAATCTCGCTGCCGGCACTGGTGGTGGGTTTGGACCGGCACAAGCTGTTAAGAGTTGGACGGACGAGTCGAGTATGTTGTTGTCTTCTTATCGCCAGTTCATAACTACACCTCTGACGTTGTCTTATCAACTTGTTACAGAGGATTTCAACCCAGGAAACCCTCAACCATCTCACTTCACGCAGGTCGTGTGGAAGGGCACCACTCAACTTGGATGTGCGGTTGCGCAGTGCGACGGGATCTTTGATGCAAGCTTCGGAAAAGCGGCCTTCCACGTGTGCGAGTATTCGGCTCAAGGAAATATCATTGGGGCGTTTGCGTAAGTCATAAACTAGCCGTTACGTTGCTTGCTGAAAGACTGACATGTGATATTCATAGTCTGAACGTACAAGTCTAGGGCGGCTGTTCGTCTTCTTCTTTCTGCTTTTTGGAGAGTATGCGTGTATGAGTACTACCTGCTTCTTTGCAGCGGCCTTCATCTGGAATGAAATAACTGCCTTAGATATTAACACAGTTCACGCAAAGCTTAGCGCTGACACCAGCTGGTTTACTCCAAGTACCTTTAAGTAGTACGTGGTGAGGCCAGTTGCGAGTATATGTAGTATTTTCAGACTCCATTATCTTTGAAAATACCACAACTGACAAGCTCATGGCAAGCTTTCGAACTGATCACGGTTAGCCGTCCTCTGCTCCCTTGGCTACTACGATCAAAAAGTTATTTTCAACTTGACCAAGGTCGAAGAATGGGCGAACGGACCAAAATCTTTCTGTTACTTGGCAACATTTTTTCCCAAAAATTCCGTACCTCGTGACACTGCCATCACCAGTGAATCAAGCGTTCAAAAATTTGGGTCTAGACAAAAAGCTAAAGCCGATGTTCCATACTGGACGATAATATCCGGGGCGCTAGTCGTCATCTAATTCATTCTCTCCGCATGGAACGTGATACCCAAGAACACAATATTGCCATAGTTACTGCGCTTCTCACGACCCTGCTCTTGGGATGGAGCGGAAGGCAACAAAAGTACCTCCGATACACCGAACTATAAGGCACATGCCCGCTGCGGTAGCCAACTTCTACCAGTATATATAAAGCCTGCACACCTGGATTGCCATTTCTCCAAAATCACTTGGGCTCTCCCTGTATCGGATCCCTGCACCTTCATTCTTTTGTTCCCCTCCGTTCTTTTTATTCACATCAACCAACCGTCGTTACTCCGTTTTTTATCAACAAGCTCAAAGATTATGGCTCGTTTCTCGTTCTTCGTTGCTGGACTTGCCATCGCTGGTGTTGTTCCTGGGACTTTCGCTCAATGGAACCATGGTAACGGTGGTCACCGCAAGGCTCTTTCTTGCCTCCGCAGCCAACCTTGGCCTTCTGTTCAGGCTTGTGTGGACGCTTGCGGGGGTGATCAGAAGATTCAGTGGTGGACAGCACTAGTTGAAGCCGCTTGCCAGCGTGTTGTAAACGAAGATTCGTCGTAAGTCTTTTATATACCATCAGTGTGATGAATGTGGTGCTAAAATCTGGTTGGCCTTGTAGACCTTCCCTACCAGTCTCAGATTCAGCAACATCCTCGGCTCCCGAGTCGACTGTTATCTCAATCTCCTCATCAGAGCCCATCGCAAGCCCTACCATTTTGCCTACGACTTCGATCTCGGACGCACCTTCGAGTACAAATGGCGCGGTAGTGACCGAATCCACTTCGTCCCAGGAAGATACGAGTGTGGCCCCCTCACCCTCGACTTCGGTCGCCACATCAACTCCCGTGGTCTCTGCTTCAAACTCGGCTGCTCCGACGACTACCTCATTGACTCCGGCTCCCAATACCTCCAAGGCGACGTCAGCTGCTCCGGCCTCTTCCCCGGCCCCGGCCGGTGGCGTGAGCGAAGCAGATCGCCAACAATACCTTGACGCTCACAACGGCATTCGTGCAAAGCACGGTGCAGCCGCGCTCACCTGGTCTACCGACCTCGAGGCCGCCGCACAGAAGTGGGCGAACAACTGCAAGTTCGTGCACTCTGGCGGCGCGGTTGGTCCCTACGGCGAGAATCTCTCTGCGGGAACTGGAAGTGCCTTCAGTATTTCCCAGGCTATCCAGCTTTGGATCAACGAAGAGTGTGAGTGCTTCATTCCTGAAATTACAGGACAGTGGATCTCAACAACCTATACAGCCGACTATAATCCGGCAAACCCCCAATACTCTCATTTCACCCAGATGGTCTGGAAGGGCACCACTCAGCTCGGCTGTGCTGTCGCTCAATGTGACGGCATCTTCGATCCTAAATACGTGAGTTACGATATGATGGGCTCAAAGGTGCACAATTACTGACTTTGTTCACACAGGGCAAAGCCAAATTCTACGTTTGTGAGTACAACCCTGCTGGTAACGTTATTGGCCAATTTCCGTAAGTCAAATTTTCATGTTCATTATTCTTTCGAATTGCTGATACGCTCGATGCTGCAGCCAAAACGTTCAGGCCTGAGCGCTCGTGGGACTAGTTCCCTAGTCGCTCCTAGTGGTGCCTCTATTTCTTTTTACTCCTGGTTGAGTTGCCTCCTCTCTGTACCATTGTTTGTTGCTCTCGTCCAGGAGGCGAGAGATTGCATATACTGCAAATACTGCTGTTGATCTGCAACACCAATTGCTGTGAATTATTCTTTGCATGATGTATTGGTGCGGCCAACGGCTGAGATGATAAGGCTGGCTAGGAGCAGGAGAAGCTAGTTCAAGAAGCACGGCGTCGATGCGTGCCAACGATTTTGACCCGCAGTGGCACTTTTCTTTCGTCACAACCAGAGAAGAGACAAGAAGAGGACGCGACTAGTACTTTCTTTGCAAATTTATGCCGTGCATCAATCATCAACATGAGCCTTTTCCAGTGTCACGTCCTTCAATTCTTGGGTAGCTGGGAGTAACTTAAGGAGTAAAGCAGAGAGGCGTCTATAATGTGTGCCCCAGAACCCTGGACAGCTCGGAGGAAGCGCTTAGCGAACCAATCCGGCTTAGTTCCCTGCTCCTAATTAATCCAGCTCGTCATCGCAACTTGCCCTCCTCCCTTCTCTGAACCATGCCAGCCTAGTAATGCGACTGTACCACATTTCTCGTATAGCCTACCTCCTTCTTGTCCTCTTCATCGTCTGCCTCGTCGCTCTTTCCGCTATTCTACTACTCTCCCAGGCGGTACGCACTTCCCCCCGGCGCACATGGACTTATAACGGCAATGTATTCGTGATTGGGATCACGTATTCCACCGTGGTGAGTCAAATTATTGGAACTTGGTTTCGTTGCTTTATTGATCGTGTCACTCTCTCATAAATAGCTAGTTGTTTCCATCGCATTCTACCTTAACCGTCGCATCGTCGTATACCGAAAGCTTCAGCGTATTTCAAAGGCACACAAGACACTTGGAAAAGGAGACTTGCCAAAGGTACGTTCAAGCTCGGTTCCTTGAGTAACTCAACTTATAAGGCTGTGTGCCACTTTATAGAAGGTACACGAATTTGTCACGCAGGAGTACACGAGAGCGAGCTTGATTGCATACGAGACTCTGCCAACTGACGCCTATCATGAAGGCTGGGGGCGTCCAGGCGAGATAATTTATCCGTCTCTCTTTTGACTGAACTCCTAACCTTGTGGTGCAAACAGGTACAAGTCTGGGAGGTGTCAATTTCCGCAAAGCGCTCCTCGGGACTATCAAAGAAATTGGTACGCCCCGTTGAGTCCCCTCCAAAGCCTAATGTTCCCGCAATCTCACCTTTTTGACAACACAGATACCCTAACACGCTCTGTCATTCCGCACCAACCACCCCTCCGACCACACGTTCGCATGCTCCGACATCTCCGCACTGTCCTCGCCCTTTTTCCGCGCGACGGCCTTGGTCTAACAGATGTACACTACTATGACTCAGCGATTCAACTGGCCCGGATGTCCGCGCGTGAACCGACAGAAGAGGAATTTCGGCTAGGCATGAGGGCGGCAAACTCAGTCAAGCAGTTGTGAGTGTTCTTGCTTGCCCTCTCTCCGCTTTTTGCTAACAGATGTCGACAGACTCAACGAGTGCTACTTAGAGATGGCAGCAGGTTCCTTTGATAATTTAAATCGATTCTCTAATGGGAAATTACTGTAACTGAATGATTCATATATATACATATATCTATTACTTTGGAACTCGAATATTTTTTTGGAACAATCGTGCACCGGAAAAGTGAAGTCGGCTCAGATTAGACAGGATGCCAGTGCTTGATTCCAGAATATATGGTAGAACACATGCATAGAGATTGCTATATATTGCGCATAATTAGTGTAGGTATAATTGAATGGTGTCTCGAATGTAGGTATATAATATTTGAAGTATTCGAATATGATGAGTGGATGATCCAAGGAAATTTCTCAAGCTTCCAGCCGTGCTATGGTAGCATATTTCTTAAGCAGCTGCAACGCACCCTCTTCCATGAATTGAGGATTAGGGAAGACATACCCCACGTATGTGAGGGGATATCTGCCTTTGTGTCGAGTTTCCACAAGCTGTGAAAGTTGGTCGCAGAATTTCGAGTTGCCTTCGGTCCATGCAAAGCTGGCAGACGTTAGCTTCGGCCACAAGAAGGTATCAGCGTCTGCGTCCCCTCCCGAAAGCAAATGCTTGAGGATCACTCCAGAGAGTGACCCTCGGATATGAAGCTCGGCCACGTT
>JAZHGK010006636.1:0-21856 GCA_037855215.1 Waitea zeae | reverse complement strand
AAAAAAAAAAAAAAAAAAAAAAAAAAAAAAAAAAAAAAAAAAAAAAAAAAAAAAAAAAACAGACTCCCTTCATCTTAAAGGAGGACGGTAGCAAGTTCTTCGGCGAAGGCTACACTTTCACGCCTGGCAAGGATGAAATCTTGGTTGAGGGTAAGGCGGGTTATGTCGTCACCTTTGGAGACATGGTCTACCGCTCCTGGGATGCTGTTCTTCGTCTTCGCAAGGAGGGTGTTGACGTTGGTCTTATCAACAAGCCCACACTCAACGTCGTCGACGAGGATGTACTTGCCAAGGCTGGTAAGACCGGCTTCGTGCTTGTTGCCGAGTCCCAGAACCAACGCACCGGCGTAAGAGCTTTCACCCTCTCTAGCCTAATCATTTTTACTTACGGACTATATTCCCAGCTCGGCATTCGTTATGGTACTTGGCTTCTTGAACGTGGCCTTACACCCAAATACGCGTATATCGGCGCAATCAAAGAAGGGTGTGGCGGTCTCACCGAACAGATCCCTTATCAAGGTCTTGATCCTCAGTGTATGTGACATTTAATATGCCCTATTTGACGATGATGTGCTAAGTATGTTTCTTACCTCTTTCTAGCAATCATCAAAAAGATCAAGTCCCTCATTTAAATGAGGCCGTTAAATTGCAGTCAGAAGATCACTTTATGTTGTATCAACCAGCTTGTTGTATATGTAGTTCGCTTGAAATGACAATCAAGTCATATGTTTGGCCCATCATAATATCAGACTTTTGACATGCTTCCGAAAGGGCTAAATGTTCGAGGATGGCTGAGTCTCTATACTCCGGTCCTTCCCGTTTCTTGTCCTCTCCCGCTAGACCTTCACTTGAGCTTGTGATTTAAGTGGACGCTATGCCGCGTGAAATTATCAATATCCAGGTATGAGTACCTTTCAACGCACTGCTTCATTTACTGAACTGATTTCTCTTGTGCAGGCTGGTCAGGTATGCACCAAAATGCAATGTGCTATATAACTTGAGGGATGTCTGACGCTATGCAACAGGCTGGGAACCAGATTGGGGAGAGCTTTTGGGAAATGCTCTTAGCAGAACACGGGCTATCAGCTGACGGTGTTGAGTCAAAACTTTTTACTTTGATATAACACAAATTAGCTCATGTTAGTCTGGGTAACATATTTTTTGTAGACATACCAGGGGTCAGACCCACAACAATTAGACCGTGTTTGTAGTTTCTTTAAGCATCTCAGAGGCAAATAGTTGAACATATTCTTTCGTAGGTTGGGGTGTATTTCGAAGAAATTAGTGGCAGTGTACCTAAGTATGTGCCAAGGAGCGCACAAATCGATCTTGAATCTGGGGTCTGTGATGCGGTAAGCTAAACCATTAGCATGGAGTGTACGTTATTACTAAGGTGCAATACAGATAAAAGCTGGTCCTCGAGGCGCTCTCTATAGACCTGATACGTTCGTAACAGGTGAACCAGGAGCAGGCAATAACTGGGCAAAAGGATGTACGTATCACATTTACCAGTTTTTGCTTCGCTCATGACTTGACTCATAGATATCTCTGTTTAGATTATACTGAGGGTCCGTCGTACATTCGACCAGTTTTTTTTGTCTGCGTTCTGAATAGCGTATAGGCGCAGAATTGGTGGACAACATTCTGGTAAGACTTCATTCTCTAATGTTTGCAGATATTCACCTCATCAATACGCCTACAAGGATATTGCAAGAGCACAAACGGAGAGGACAGACGCCCTCCAGGGCTTTCAGTTGATTCATTCGCTGGGCGGAGGAACAGGATCAGGACTTGGCACGCTCCTTCTGTCAAAATTGCGGGAGGTTGAGCTCGTAATAGCCGCTTATACACAAATTCGTTAACTGTCTGTCATTTTACAGGAGTTTCCGGACCGCATGCTATCTACGTTCTCAATTCTTCCTAATTCTGATGTAAGATCACATCTAGTGTAATATCGCAGCTTGCTGATCACACACACACCTTTGTTTAGGCGTCCGAAACTGTTGTGGAGGCACGTCTTTGTGTATATCAGCGTCGAATGAGCACGGTAGCTAACGCTGACCAAACAGCCATATAATGCACTTCTCTCGCTTCATCAGTTGGTCGAAGTGTGTGATCTAACTGTTTGCTTGGACAACAAGGCCTTGTATGTTTACATTACTCCTTACCATATTTATTTTCCCTGACATTTTAAGGTTTGATATCGTTTTGAAAACACTTAAAATTCGAGATCCTGGATTTCCAGAGTTGAACAACGTGAGTTCACCCAGTAGTTCTAATTCCTCTCTTGAAGTTGAACGCTTACTCAGCAAACAGCTTATCTCACAAGTAATGTGTGGAGTTAGTACAAGCCTTCGGTTCCCCGGACAGCTAAATGGGTGAGGAAAATTGAGTGAGCTTTGACTAGATATTAACCTGTTTATTATTACAGAGATCTTCGAAAGCTGGCAATGAACCTCATTCCTTTCCCCCGTGTGAGTAATCTTAAGACACGCCAGCAGTTTGTGTTAAGCTCGCTATTCCAATAGCTTCATTTTCTTATGCCTAGCTATGCACCACTTAACGACCCAAAAGCTAGCCACTTCGACAGGGCTACTGTACAGGAGCTTTCTCAAGCGTAGGGTCTCATATGTCTCAGAAGCAGCTTTGATTAACGCCATCCGTCAGTGTTTTTGACCGCCGCAGCCTCTTGGTTGCTTGTGATCCGCGATTTGGGTTTGTCTGTCTTGCATCTGGTAACAAAGTGTAGCTAAATCTTCATAACAGCCGTTATTTGACCGCCGCCACCATTTTCAGAGGCAAAATATCGTCACAAGAAGCTGAAGTATGTGCTTTTCTATTTCAGCTAATGAGAATGCTTCTCATCATTCACGACACCTATAGCGATCAATCATGGACTTACAGCGAAAGAACTCTCATCAATTTGTGGAATGGATACCGGACAATGTCTCCGTCTCGCTTATCTCAGTTCCACCAGTCGGGCAAAAGCAGGTAAGCAAATTCAGGGATGGCGTGGGTCACCACTATTCTAAGTCGAAGGTCTAGTCAGTGACGTGTCTCGCCAATTCTACGTCCATTCAAGAGCTTTTCAAGCGCAATCTCGATCAGGTATGTCTACAGCTCAAAAGCCCATAAATTACCATTAAACCCGGCTTAGTTTGCGGCAATGTTTAAACGGCGTGCCTTCTTACACTGGTAAGTGATTGACGTTGTTTTTCTACTCCTATAGCTAAGCAACTTCATATCGTATTTAGGTATACAAATGAAGGCATGGATATTATGGAGTTCACAGAAGCTGAAAGCAACACTCAAGATCTTATGTATGTTGTCAACAATGGTCGGATGACTGGTACTGATCAACACATATGTGCACAGCGCCGAATATCAACAATATCAGGAAGCCACTGCGGATGATGTTGAAGAGGAGGAATATCTTGACGATTCTATTGCAGAAGAGTAGTTACATTTGTCTTTAGACCACAGAGTACACGTTTTTATGACATGTTTGATAGCTGCATCACCAGCTTTGCAAGTGTGACTTGATGTGGTGCTGATGCCAGCACAGGGCGAAGAACGGATAATAAGCATGCTTCCAGGTCTCTTATGCATTGTGTCACTGAGCTAGAGGTCGAAAAAATCGAGATTTCGGTGCCGGTATAGTAAGTTTAAAATCTCCTTTGTTCGCTCAAGAAATTTTAGAATGCATAATCCGTTCTGAGAAGCAAGAGTTCTTAAAACGGAACACTAATGTGACTCTGACATCTTTCAAGAAAACAAAAGTGTTAGAGACATCCCTCCTGCAACGAGCAAAAGAGGTTTTATGAAAACTTAGGGATTCAATGGGATTCTTTCATAGAAAAACCACGATCAACTGTGGGCATCAATTCGTGTGGGTACTTGTACGACATGGACAAGTGTCTCTCGTTGCACTCGGCGGAGAAGAAGTCGAAAGAAGATGTATTGATAGTGGACAAATGTACAATGGGTATGCGAAGAATATGACTACCTGTGAGGTTTGTTTCAGCTCGTGTATATCGAAGGTGAAAATGCAAAAAGAGGATGAAGGTGATCAGAGAACCGAAATCGACTAGGCTCGCCTCACGAAGAGGCGCGCTTCAGACGGCACTTCCTAAACTCGGTAAGGTCTCATCTCTGGAGAGGAAAGGGAAGCTAAAATAGACATAGGAAAAACTCACGTATGTATGTAAAAGGGGAGAATAATTTTTTTGTAAGGCAAGGAGCAAGGGCCATCGTCCCGAGACTCATAGACGGAAGGGTTAAGCCAAGAAAAATTGTGTCACGGGACCGGGTTGGGCCTGTGTCGTTTGGAGCCACGTGGACTTTGTTTAAGACAAATAAACGGATAAGCCAACCTTACCTTTTCATCCTACCGCTTACCAACAGATATTTCCCTTGTCTTTTCCCAAACAATCCCCAAAAATCGCGCTCTCTCTCGTCTAGATCTGGGAGCATAATCTTTGCACATTAGCTGGGACACAGGCTGGGACAGCACCATCTACACTGGTTCACGTCAGAAATCAGTGCGTTCCCGTTTGTCACTGACAACCGCCATTTCATCTCGAATTCTCGAATTATTCCTTCCCCCTTCTTGTCGACTCCGGGTCTCATATTCACCCATAGTTGTGACTGCCCTCTCACAGAGACTCAATATGCCAACTTCATCATCCCTCCTGCGTGCAGTCGGCACGGGCATTCTGTCTCCACCACTCTCCATCTTCAGCCGCTTTTGATTGCGAACAAATGTCGACGGTGGACGCTGACCCTCTGCATAGGTCCTACTAGCCTCACGCCACTTCTAAACACCCTACCCACACCGACGCAACTTCACATATGTCTGGCACATTAACCGCGCAAAACTCTCTCGCTGCTCCTCAACCTCCTCACACCATCTCGACGCACTCGGAGCTACTTCAAGGCCTCGCCGAACATCTTCCAGGAGGGCCGTTATCAACCATCCCGGCTCCCTCCCAGTTGCCGGTCGACGGTCCAACAGTCGAAGGTGGCGAAGAACAGAGTGTTGCCCCAGTCAAGCGTAAACCTGGCCGCCCCAAGGGGAGTGGGAAGAAACCTGTCGACCCAAATGCACCCCCCAAAATGAAGAGGCCTGTTGGTCGTCCGCGGAAGGATGGGCTTCCCGCAGGTTCTGTCGGTCCACGCAAATCCTCCGTTCGCCCTCGCAAGCGGCCGCCGGGAAGATACGCTGCTCCCGGTGCTGTTGCGGAGCCTGCTACAGGGGTGAGTTTTTCTGACATCAAAGTATAAAAACGCCTTGTCTAATGTCGAACCTGGCCTGTAGTTTGATTCCTGGCACAGTACACAGTGGCCAATATCTGCTCCCGTCGCTATAGCACCGCCTGCCTCAACCTCTGTGCCTAAACCCTCATTTGGCTCAAGTTCTGTGGTGTCTGAATGGATGAACCTATGGCGAACAAACCCCAACAGCCTGCTTCAAGCCCTTGTAACATCCATCGCTTCTCCCACAAATTTGGTTACACTCGGCCCAAGTCTCGAGGACGTCTTTGCCTCTCACCTTGCCTCGCTTGTGCCACAGCCCGGCACTGCCCATAATGGCCCGCCCTCGCTATACAACCTCCTTAAAACCTTCTGGTTCCCGTCTTCTCCTTCATATTTTACACTTACTACCCCCTCCTCCACAACACGCACCCCATCTGAACACCGGTTTCTTTATTGGGATCCGATGCCGCTTGTCTTCACCGCACTTCAATGCCCCTATTGCGCCACTCCTCTCACAAGTCGTGGGCGCATCTCTTCGGGACCCGTCAAGATTCACGACCTCGGACGCCCGTTTTATGTGATTGGATGTGAATATGTATGCAAGAGTCCGACGTGCTGCGCACAAGTCGGCGTTGAGGGCCGCAGCTTCTCGTCCATCGACCAGTCGATCCTTCGGTCACTGCCGGATCGCCTTCGTAACGAATTTCCTGCCGTACTCGTCGATCGTGAGGTGGCTGGCGAGTTTGGGACCGGCTTGAACATATGGAACTGGTCCGCGCTCGGGGTCTCAAAGGAACTGTGGAACATGGTTCGTGGTTGCCTTCTCGCTGGGGCAAACAAGGATTCTATCCTGGAAATAATCTCTGGTATTCATGATGGTGTTCCTGACGAAGCGCCCCCGCCGGTGGCAGATAAAGAGGAGGAGGAGGAAGAGGAGGAGGAAGAGACGGATGGGGAGCAAGACGAAGCAGGAGTTGAAGAATCCGGCCAAGCAGAACAGTCAAACCAGCACACGCATCAAGTCGAGGTATCTACTACGACCCGGTTTGATTAACAACCTACTAACTATGACGCCAGATCCCTTCTTCTACTACATGGAATGGCGGAGAGTCCTCTACAGCCATCAAGGTTGTATCCCATACGCCTGTTCCATCCTCTCAACCGCCAGTCGCGCCAGTCATAAGCACAGCACCAGTACCTGTTGCGGCAGTTCCTGAAGCCTATGTCCAGCCAACTTTGCCACCCAACGCGGCAGGACCGTATCCTTATCCCTACCCTCCGTTTGGATTCTATGCCCCACACCCCGGCGCATTTATGGCGATGCCTCCCGGTGCGCAGCCCATGATGGCCACCCCTGGCGGACTAAAGCGGCCCTTCATGTACGGAGAGGGCACGTTTGAGGTGAACGTGCACGCCGGCGGCGGAGGACTCGAACCTGCCCCGAAGCGCACTCGACACTGTTGCAAATGTGGCAGCCAGGAGTGCAAAGGAAAGGGTGGGCGCTCGTTCTGCCAGAACCCGTGCCAAGACTGCGGAAAGTTGGATTGCAAGGGTCGGAACTCGAAAAGGCCTGATAAAACGTGTGCAGATGCTTGGGCATAACACCGCGCATTTGCACCCCGTGATCTGTATACTTACATGGTAGCATTGTCGCTCTTTTCTTTGTTTCCCGAGACTTATTTCATTTTAGTCCTAGAGTTGGTTGATTATCAAGTTTATACAATACGCATCGCCTCGTGTACAACTTCATTATAATAAGAAAGGATCTGTGGCCTTCACATACATCACTGGGGTGGCTAATGGTAAAACCTCGGAGTTTTACCCCAGCATGCTGTCATAGATCCATTGCCCAGCCCACACTGGTCTGTCGAATCGAAAGAGTACCCAATAGCGAGTTTTTGCGGTCCTTCAACCGATGATACGCCTAAACGCTAATCTCAAACATTTCATTAAGACTCCGCGAGATGTCGCCTCAAGTCGCACTCCCTAAAAACATAAATTGAGTCTTCCATGAGATCTTCATAATTGAGCTACGTCAAAAATAATGATATATAATACCTGAAGCAGAAGGTCGACCATAGACAAGCTTCGAAGAAGATAGCCGCAGGACGGCAAACTCGATAAGTGCAGATTCCGCGGATTTTCCGGGCCGCAAACCATCAGTTTGGTGTGGGGTTGCAGCATTTGCTAGCCTTCTGTGGCAAATCAGCTGGCATATACAATCTCTTCTAGTTCCCGTCTGCATCACTGGAGCATGTATAAAAGTGTTCCCGGGTCGAGTCATCAACCCTGCACCCCTCAATCCCCACATTCCTTTCCCCACAACACGACGAGTGGCCTCACCCCTAGCTTCCTCGCGATGCAGACAGATACTCAAAACATGTTCAAAGTGGAACAAGGACCACCTATCCCTCCCGAATTTGCAGATATCAAGCGCGAGATCGCCGATTCTGTGCCAGACTTTGAAGCAAAGATAACCCATGCTTGGGGCGAAATAATTAGTGAACTTGCCACACGCACCGAAGCCATCGCGACAGAGGGCTCAAACGTGAGTACGCGCATAACATTAGGAAAACCCGTCTCCTGAAGCGTACCAAGTATGTCCCGCAAGTGTCGTTTTCTGAGCTCCAGACGCTGTCATCAGAACAAATTGCCACTATCAAGCAACGTGGATGCGTGCTGATTAGAGACATCGTCGATGACAGCGAAGCAGCTTCCTGGAAGACCATGTTGGAGGAGTATATTCAAAAGAACCCTGATGTAAAAGGTTTGTGAAAGATTCATACCTGGATTTTGACATGTGTACCCATGCGTATCCTGCGCAGGCTTTCCGGAGCAAGATAAACAATTCTTTATGCTTTAGTCGGTGAAACACATATTTTATAAGAGGCAAAGATGAGCTAACATTTAACATCCTATAGTTGGACGCGGCCACAGATCCTTGCACGCGCACACCCCAATGTACTTGCGACCCAGAAATGGATCAACAACTTATATCATAGCGACAAGCCACTGGACGGGGTTGACCTTTCGGTCCCTCTTGTGTACGCTGACCGCTTCCGGATCCGCAAACCCGGTGTTCAATGGAGTGCTCACCCTCCACACATTGACGGTAGGTATGGCTTTCTCGGAGATGTGTTTGAAGCTCCTGACTCTTTGAAAGGCGGTACCATCGAGCGCTGGCAGAGCAGTTCCTTCCGAAAGTGCTTTGAAGATATTCTCAACGGTGACTGGCGCAAGCACGACCCATATAACATGGCCACACGCGTGGATGCTCGTTGTGACCTGTACGATCGACCGAATCAAGTCAGTAAATGGTGGCCTGATTAATCAATGATATTGAGGTGCTCATCAAAGTTTAGTCAAGTGTTTTCCGGACTTTCCAAGGATGGATGGCACTTAGGTTAGTATCGGTTCGTACATCAGGTCCTGGTGTTTGCTAACTTTCAGGACCAAGTGAGACGGCTCCGAGCCAGGGGACGCTTCGCGTGTTCCCAGATGTTATCCTCTCAAATGCTTATATCATTCTGCGGCCATTCTTTAGATTGAAGGATGGAGCAACTGATAAGCTCGCTGCATCCAGTTGGGAATTTGGTGAGAATTGGTTTCCTTGCTTAAGCTAGCTTCCTAACCAACACCGCATCAGACCTCTCGTCGCCTGAGTTTCCGGGTATTATTGCTGACCGCTTGAGGGGTTTCAGAGGGCCGATGCCCACTCCTGATCTCCACCCTCACCTCCAATTAGAACGTAGCATGACATCTATACCACTCGTTAAACCGGGCGACATGGTGTTCTGGCACTGCGTGAGTATCTCATCAAGGAAGTGTGGCATCTGTTTTGATGAGTGAATATCTCCAGGATGTGATCCACGCCGTTGAAATGGAACACAACGGAACGGGCGACTCGTCAGGTAACAGTGCCTTGTTGTGCTCATGATTGATCCTATAATTAAACTCCTGGTTGCACAGTCATGTATATTGGCGCAGTGCCACTCACCGCCCAAAACGCGGCGTATGTGATGCGCCAGAAGGAGACCTTCCTGTCCGGTGCTCCTCCGCCGGATTTCCCCCAAGACGATGGCGGAGAGCAAGGCTTCATTGGCGGAGGACGTGAGGAGGATCTAACCTCTGAAGAAGCTCGCCGCTCAATGGGATTCGGGCCCCTGTCGGTTGGCGCCTGAACCGCTCGCATGTCCATGAAGTGTGGAATTTGCCAAAGCCAATGTACAAAACCGTAAATCGTGCTGTGACACGAATGCATTGATTGTTTCAAACTATTCCCTACGTCAGTCATAGCTGATCCAACAATGAAATTATATGCTGCGATAAAACAGTTGCAAAGGGATTATGCCTGGTGTGAGGTTAGAAACTAAAGCTGTTATCCGCTTTGGCCACGTAACTGCGAGTCGTAGCGGAAAGGTTTGTTTCAGCCTGCGAGCGCACAGAGATTTGAATAGACGTACAAGGGGAGTTCTACTAAGAATGCATTACAATCCACTGCCAGTTCTCTTGATTGAAGGAAGTAATCCATTCGGACCTCCAGGTCCAGGTGAAGAAGGGTTACTCGGCACAGGAGACATAGATACAGCAGGCACACCATCATTGGAGATCATGTCGTAAAGTGCCGCTTCAAGTGCATCTACGCGAGAAGACATTTGGTTCACTGGTGTCGACGTCATCGTCAGGTTCAGTCGAGGGGCAGGCGCAGACGAAGCGTACTCTTATCCAGTATTTGTTTTGACATTTCATCAAATTTTGAGTCCAATTGCCCCAAAATGGACTCTACCTGAGCATTGATGTGTCAATTCCAGAACGGGAGAACTCTTGATTGGTGGATTTACCAAAGCGGTCAGCTCATGTGGGCTTGAAACACTGGAAGGCTCGACAATCCCAGCTGACGGAGTTGCTTTTGCCGGAAGTCCGTTCGCAGGTGATGTTGCAACTGGCGTGCTTCCATTTTCAGAAGTACCAGTGTTATTGTCGGTTGGTCGTTGCGGTGTTGAAGAGATGTTGAGCGGAGGGGCAGAAGGCATGGTGGGGGGAGGCATGGGTGGGGGAAGAAGGTCAAGGATGTCAGGCGCCGAACTCATACTCCCACGAACCACCATGTCTTAGTCTGCTCTTTCTGCGATACTACGTTACAAGCGCACATGCGCAATATAAAACCAATTTGAAAATCGAACTAACGATCATGAATGTCCCTTCCTTGCTCAAGAGGTACGAGTACATCTTTCACATAGTGGCTGAAGGTGCTCCTCCTAGTCCCAACAAACCTCCGCGCTTTTCCTACCACCATCGCATCTATCAACGGTATAAAAAACCGTAGAAGCTCAAGCCCATCGTCATCGCCGCGCAAATTACTCAGCTCGTCGAATATGTCCTGACCATCTTGGGACACGTGGCCAACAAAGTCCTCTAGGAAGAATGCGCAAGGGAAATACCCTAGGAGCGGAGCGAGGACGGGGTCCTGCCTGGGATTCTGTGTATCGGTGGAAATGTAAAGAGGAACGCGGACACCTTTGAACTGCATTCTGCTACTATGCTGGAACGTTTCAAGACATGCCCAGGTGGGGTGTTGCGGATATTCACTAGTCCCCCCGAAGCCCTTGTTGCTGTACAAGTCGCTGTTCGATTCGAGGGCTTTCCATGCCCCGGGGATGGATCCGTTTTTGAATTTCAAACCCGGCTTGCTTATCAGTTTCCTCCAAATCTCACGTACGTTCGATTCGGCCTGTGTTTTGAAAGCGCCATCGCCAATCCTTATGTGCGCTCCTAGCCAGTTCTTTCCCATAATGCTTCCTATCTTGTCAGCCACCATTCTAACGTGAAAGTTCTGGAAGACCATTCGAGATCTAACCAAATGTCGCAACCGCACATTTTCAGGATTGCTGAGCCATAGTCTTGATGTTCCGAATAGCGTTCCGACTTCTATAAGCCTTTCCGACCGAGCACGAAGATTGTCAATGTGCAGTATTCTAGCGCCATAGAAGCTGCGCGACTGAGCCAAAGCAGTTTGGATATCTTCCTCTTTCAAGGCAGCGATTGGTACATCGACGAATCTCAGATTATACATCGTCTCATCTGGCAGAGTGAAGACGTCCTTAGGTTCTAACCCCAGTTTTTCGATTATGCCATCTTGAAGCTCCCGGGATTCAATATATCGGACGGGAATGTCGCTGACATTCACCAGCTTCTGCCATGAAATCGTCGTCCAGGAATTGGCCTCGAGACATTCCTCCGTGATGTTGCTCTGACCAGATTGTAAAGCGCAATGTGCCAGATTCTCTTTCGTGGCAAGCATAGATTCATTCCGAAGGAGGGCGAAGGGACTATAATGCAGAGGCTTGCCTAACCGGGCGGGCGGGAGGATCAGAGTGCGATTCAGCAAGTTAGCGAGAACGAGTGCGTTCTCTAGTGCGATCCGTTGGTTGTGAAACCCGCTGTGTGGTAAGTAAGAAAGGTAGCGTTCGTCGGCCCCTTGAGGCAAACTGTTCACAGATTCAGGAGTCGCGGGCACAACTGATGAGCGTGGCGTGTTGATGGCAACCCGAACTGCAGGAGTTTGAAGTCTTGCACTATGGAGGTAGCAGGCGACGGCAAAGCAGGTGATCCCTCCTATGCAGAGCAAGATGCCGAGCAGTCCGCTCTCTCGTTGATAACGCAAATGTCCTGTTATCGTAGGCATGAACTCTTGTTTTTTTGTCCAAGGACCGCAGTGTTGGCTTTTTTTTAAAAAAAATGTTACGAAACCAGAAAAGCTGGATCCTGAGCGGAGGCTATCTTGTTTAGGAAAACGACAGATAAGCAGAGGGGAGATCGCCGCGGCAGAAGCCAGTTCGGAAAAGCATTCAGGCCCAGGCTCCTCATTGACGACTTCGCAGTGACAAACGCCGCCCGGTGGACACAACCTTACGTAAATGATTTCGAGAAGGTTCGCAACAACTTATGGCGCCTGACGCATGGTCCTGGTGGCGCACTGGCTCTGAGCAACCGTTCCTTGTCCAGAAGCTCCGGCTAAGATCGGCTCCGGTGCCGTCTGGCGTCATTTCGGCACTTCACAAGAAATAGTTCGCTTACAAATAATCTGACAAAGACTCACAAGAGCAACGCAGCAGTATAAAAACCCCAGACAATGGGCCAACGAGTCAATAACTTCAAGTCGGACTCAAACAACTTTGCCTTCGACCAAAAATGACGATTTCCATCGCTAATCCAATCACCTTCCACCGCAGTGGCAAGGTGGCTCCAAACCGTTTCCTCAAGGTAAGCCGTCAGCTCAGGTCGCACAGTGAACGTGTTGACCGACTGCAAATGTTTCACAGAGTGCTATGACCGAACGACTCTGCACTTGGGACGACGAAAACCTCGATGAGCGCGGAAAGCCTACAGAGGCCTACCGTCGTCTCTACGAGGAGTGGGGCAAGGGCGAGATTGGAGTCATCGTGCTTGGTAACCTACCAGCAGACCGTCGCTATCCCGAGGCGAAGCATAACGCGTGCCTCGATCCTGACAGTCCATGGGACGCCGTCTCCGCCTTCAAGCCCGTAATTGCGGCAGCCAAGGCGCACGGCTCCCTGGTGATCGGTCAAGTCACCCACGCAGGCCGAGTACGTGACAGATGCTTTATGAACTAGAAAGAACCACGCTCATTTTTTTTAAACCAGCAAACGTCCGCGGATATTGCACCCACGCCCGTCTCTTCTTCAGACGTCCAAGCACCGCCGTTGGGCGGAATGAAGTTTGGCAAGCCACGGCCGCTTACGATAGAAGAGATTAATGACATAGTGAGGCGCTTCGGCTTCGCTGCCAAAACCCTTTACGATGTAAGTTTTGTTATTGAAGCGTTCTAAACGTGAAGCTGACTGAGATCTTACAGGCTGGAGCCGATGGCATTCAATTGCACTCTGCTGTACGTAGTGACACCACATTTATTGAGAGCTAAGATGCTAAAAGATAGAACAACAGCACGGCTACCTTCTCTCGCAATTTTTGTCCCCTCGGGTCAACCATCGTGAAGACCAATACGGCGGAAAATCTCTGGACAACCGTGGCCGTATCATCTTCGAAATAATTGACGAAGTTAAGAAGCAAGTTCCCGACGAGAGATGTAAGCGTATACTTGGCTTTTGTGCGTGCGTGAAGCTCACGAGGGCGACTTTTGATAGTCATGCTCTCCATCAAAATCAACTCTGCGGATTTCTCAGAAGGTAAGGGCGGCCTTGCGTTTAGTATTTGGATAGCACACTGAAGGTATCGGGCGTAGGTGGCTTTGATGCTGAAGACTCCCGGGAAATGGCCATACGACTTGAAAATGCTGGCGTCGACCTAATTGAGCTCAGTGGTGGAACGTGAGTATGGACTGAATTCTTATATTATGCAGCCTCACGGAACTTTCCTTTTCCTTATAGTTACGAATCGTTAGGTTTTCAACATAGGAGCGAGAGCACAAAATTACGAGAGGCATTCTTCATCGAGTAGGTCGTCAATCGCCAAGCTCCTTTCGCCCATCCTCACACTTGAAACCAGATTTGCCGAAAGGATAAGGCCTCACCTCAAAACGGCCAAGCTCTGCGTCACCGGGGGCTTCCGATCTCTGAACGGGTAAGCAATATGAACCTTGATACATCCTATCTCTCGTCGCTGATCAGTGTAATGCAGGATGAACAAAGCACTTACAGAAGGAGCGGCAGACATCATTGGCCTTGCTCGCCCACTTACTGCCGAGCCTCATTTGTGCGCCGACTTACTTTCGGGTGCTACCAAGGCCGCCAAACCCAACCTGGCTCCTCTTCAATTTTCTACGGCGTTGGCAGTCTCCCAGATTCACCAGATCGCGAACGGTCAACCAATCATTGACTTGTCCAGCCAAGAGGCTGTGAGCAAGGCCGTGGAGAGCTTTGGGGCTAAGTTATAATTAACTGATACATTATAACCAAAATTTATCTGTACCTCAATCATAAGTACACTATCACGGTCCTCTCGAAGGATCAAATCTAGTAGTTCCAACATTTAAAAAGTTTACGTGCCTTGGAGAATTGCGAAAAAAAAATCCGCCTTTATAAGGAGATGTTTGGCCACAGCGCTCGGGTTATCCTTTAGGCAGTGTCGTTCTAGGACTTTCATAGTCGATCACCATGACGGAAAACGAGGAATAGTAGGCATTGTAACCTACGAATCCTGGTCATAATATCAAAAACCTCAATTTTGAAGTGAATCTATGGGTATGTTCTGCAGATAGCGAGTCAGTACCGTTTAATAAAGAGTAAAAGTGGGAACGCTTTGTCTTGAAATACCTCTTGCCAAGACTAGACACTGAAGTGCAAAGAAGTTCCCAAGTCTCAGATATCGAGGGATCTTGCTGGGGATAGAAGGTGCGAAGATAAATAGTCGTGCATACAAATTACTTCAGCAAGGGTCAATGTACAAACATAGGATAGTTCATTAGAAGAACAATAATATCGACGCCTGAGAACGTCATCAAACATACAAAGCAATGGCACCCTTCTGTTGGTCCTGAGACCAGGGCCCTTCGCCTATCTGTACACTCGAATGAATTCTCTCGCATACAGGGCATGACCAGTAGTACGTTTCCTTGCGGGGGCGACCCTTACCCTTGCTTTTCCCCTTGCCCTTGCCCCCACGCTCACGCTTTTTTGCAGCTTCCAGAGGCGGCAGAGGGGTCGACGCTTCAAGTAGTGGTGCAGCATGAGAACGTAGTCGCGAGCGGATATTGGAGGGGCCGTCATCAGCAGGTGGCGGGAGAGCGTCAGAAGCCTGGTCGCTACTTCCACCTTTACCAACCATTCTCGTTGCTGCGCCCTTGATGCGAAGTTCGTCTTCAGGCTCGTCTACCTGAGAGGCCTTGCCCTTGCCTTTATCAAGAAGCTTGGTGTTCGAACTTGTCCCTTCCTCATCAGGAGCTGGTGGTGTTGTTTCCTGCGGTTTCATAATCTCTTCGACGCAACGACCATCGAGCATGTGCCCGCACCGGAGTGCCCAGACACGGTTAGCACGGTGTTTCTTCTCGTCCGTCTCGCCGCCGCCCTCCGTAAGCAGGGGGCGTAAGCATTTCGCGCAAACCAGCTGGTTCTCGGATTTGATTGTGGTAGTGGATGAGCTACTATGTCTAGGACTTTCTTCAATAACAATCGTCTCCGGGATAGGCGGTGGTTCAAAGTCGTATGTGTACCCCTCAGGAGAGTTAGGTGAGGGGTGTGTATATTCCGGCTTATAGTCAGCTTCAGAGCGTTGTTCGAGCGGGAGAGCACCACGTCGAAGGAGAAAGCCGTATCCAGCAGGTCCAACACCGCCAATGTCTCCGTGGGCGAGCATGTCCTGAACCAGAGCCGCATCGTCATCTTCATTCTCGCGAAGGCGGTCTTCGAGACCGTCTCGGGCTAATATTATTGCCCGATATGCACTGTTGACATATGTAGAGACACGGTCCACCCAGTGGTGCACTCTCCGCGGAGGGTCGTTCGCATTCCTGATGCCCCATTGCCCATCATCGCTATCCTGGAGACGTGGCCATCTCCCCCGTGCCGGACCATCATTCATGGCAAGTATTGCCCCACCGAGGCCCATTGTGGGTGTAAATTGCGAACGCGGTGCGGCTGCAGGGCGAGTAGCATGCGGTGGGGTTTGATCCTCGTGCGCACGTGGAGGGTCACGCAGGTGCTGTTCCCATGTCATGGGTTCGTCCATCGGGCGTATGACATCCGCAGGAAAGCGGGGGTATTGAGGGCGTCGGTGTCCTTGGTGCCGTGGAAATGAGGCATATGTTTGAAGGTGCTGTGGGAGCCGAGGGACTGGTGGTATAGCACGGTATTGTGGAGGCGGTGGTGGCGAGAAGAGCTGACGACGATTTGCTGGGGGAAAAAGTCATTATTTATTTTCCAACTAGAACAAATGACAGCTAAACTAGATAGATGGTGGTGAACATACAAGGGCCTGCCTGTGGGACGTCATCTTCGTTGTCTGAAATAACGAGAACCTCCTGAGACGAGGGCGCAGGGTTTGAACCTATCGCAAACCCGAAGGAAAAATAACGAAGGAAAAAAATGCTTTAGACTTTGAAAAGCAGAGCAACACACAGGCCTACCAACAAAAACGACATCGTCGTCGAAAGCATCAACATCGATTACGTCGTCGGCGCGGAAGGCAGGGTTGCGGGATGCACCAGACACCACTGGCGGCGTAGGCCGTGGTCGCACAGCGGTGGACATGTGGGCAAGTAGTGTGTGGAGGATTGGGAGTGTGTTGGGTAAGCAAAGGGAGGTCGGCAAAAGGATAAGGAGAACTGGACGCCGTCGGTGTCGGTGCTCGGCCTTGGTTCAGTGGTACGGCCGATGCCGCGCCAATTGCCACTTTGAGACAAATGTGGACCGTGCGTTCACGTGACGTGCGTTTTAAAATTTGGGCGCGACTCTGTTTTTGACTCTCGTCCTGGCTTGACTTTCTCTTCCATCCATCACTGTGAGTATAATTTTCACGTCTTTCTCTGTGATGACTTTATTCTCTTCCCCGTCTTACACGACCATGCCGAGGAATAGAGCTGTCTGTTCGCAACAGACTTGCGTCCTTCGGGGTGCACAGTGCGCATGCCAGCGCCATTTCGTCTGATCTTGACATCATTTGGCCTATCTAGTTTGAACACGAGCTAACGCGCGTTTCTTGTGCCAGGTTTTTTTTATTTGTTTGAACCCCCCCCCCTTTTTTTCCTTCATAAGGTTAAACAACTTGGTACACTAGTGAGTATTCATTTTGCCTTATCAATCACGCCGGAGTGCTCGTGTCGCGCACTGCAAGATGAAAGCATTCCGTTCTATTCGCAGTTTCCTCTCTAGTGCCCTTCCCGCAAGGAAGTACTCCCTCAATGCGGAACGTCTACAATCCCCCTCGGAAGCGTCGAACCCAATGATGTCGACCGAGCGTGGGCCGCTGGCTCGTCAGGGTCAGTGCGCTGGGCGGAAAGCGAGGGTCGGTACGATGAGGGCATAATAGTCCTTCCTAGGATGTCTGAACCCTGCGCGACACATGTCCACTCTGTGCTTGTATACCTTTTGGGCATAGCATGCTAATACACATTTTCAGGACATCTCCGTTATATAGTACATGTGGATGTGTCAATTTTTACTGTATATGTCAATGGCAAACACATGCTTTCATTACTGGTATATGAACGCCGTGAGCTGCAAGAAAATTGCAAACGAAAATATTTGTGACCGTAAAAACATTCAGTTCGGCTAAATAATGGTCATGTAATTCATTGCTCATCGACATGACCGCCAAAGATCCGGCTTCGGGAAGCTCGTCCGAGCGGGTTCGTAGGGTTGACCAAGATCTGATTCATCCATGATGATGTCGCCCGCCCTTTTTTGCTTCTAGCCACCATGCCCGCACTCGACCTCAAGTCAACAGTGAAAGTAAGACGTCCTTGCAGCTGTAGCATGTCGTCATTCAAGCTATTGAAGAGCTAACTCTATGGATTCGAAGCTTAACGATGGGAATGAAATCCCGATCATTGGCTACGGTAAAACAAACTTAGCGCTTAGCCGCTATAATCAGTTTCTTACTACAAGCAGGTACCTACGAAATGGAAGGAGAACAGTGCTATAAGGCTGTTAAGTGGGCATTAGAGGTGAATGCAGTGCAAATGAGCGGTACGACCGAATTCACTAATGTCAATCTCAAACGTCAATTCTGTGAGAGCAGGCCGGATATCGTCATATTGTGAGCGATTTGATTGACGCCATGCATTGGTCCTCGCGTTGGCTGACGTACGTGGCAGGATTCTGCTGAGTGGTACGAAAACGAGGCTGAGTGTGGGCGCGCGATTCGGGACTGGTGCAAGGAGACGGGAAACCCTCGTTCGGCGGTATTTTACACTACGAAACTCAAGGTAAGCGCGTCTATATGGCGTTTTCGTTTCATTCTCCAAGTAGAGTCTGATTAGAGCTTTGATTTCGCTTTCCTTCGCGATAACCCTGTGTTTGTCTTGAAATAGTTCAACAATGGGCTCGAAAAGGTGAAAGCGTCTATTCGCAAGTCGCTCGCCGAGTGCGGCCTCGACTACATCGATCTTTACCTCGTTCACGGTCCCATTGGTGGGCGGAAAATGCGGGCGGAGAGCTGGCAGGCATGCATCTGGGCCCACGAAGAGGGAATCGCGCGCAGCGTCGGTATCAGCACGTTTGGCGTACGCCAGATGAAAGAACTACTGGAAGACGTGCCAGGCCTCGTCCCAGCGGTGAACCAGGTAAGTAAGGGTTCTAGTCGGACCAGCTTGAATGTACCCGATCGTTCTATACTTCCCCGTCTACTTCCTCGCCCTCACCATTCTGAAAAGGGGGTATGTTGTGGCGTCACGGGCAATACTTTGGTCTGCGCCTCGCGTGCCCGATCTTTACCCCTCATTCTTTCTTTCGCGGCACTCCGCACCTTTTGTCCTCCGTGTCCACATGTTTTCCATTCTGAGCGAAGAAATTTCTGACAGGAAGTTCCTCTTTGACTTTTTTTTTTCACATACCCAGATCGACTTGCACCCTTTCCAGACAAGGACGGACGTCGTGACATTCTGTCATGAGCACGGCATCGCTCTCGAGGTGCGTGTTGATGGCCGCAGTTTCTGTAACATTGCTGTTGCTTCTGGCATGCTCCTGCTTTTGTCTTGCATGTGTTTCCATATCAACATTCTACCACCTGATGTTCTCCAGCGGTCGTGCAGATGCAAATACAGGAGCATGCACAGGAGCATCACAGCGCCGTGAACCCGGACGATTGCTGACACACGTAAACACACGCCACCTTCTTTTCGCAATTCCTCTCGGCCTTTTTTCCAATGTCAGGCTTGGGCACCCCTCGTTCGGGGATTGCGCTTTTCACACCCCTCTATCAAAAGTCTTGCGGAAAAGTACAACAAAACTCCCGCGCAAGTTCTACTGCGCTACTCGCTTCAGAAGGTACGCCCAAAGTACCTCCACTCGCCCGCTCATTCGATCCGCCACCGTCCTCTTGGTCATACGCGCCCGATTGGGCAGCCGGCTCGGATGGAGAGCACCCTCGATTCGTGATCTCGAGAGGGCGTGCCTTGCGCTGATACCTTTTTTTATTTGTATCTGCGACAGGGTTACGTCGCGATCCCTAAGTCGGGATCGCGCGAGCGGGTGATCTCCAACCTTGATCTGTTTGATTTTGAGTTGGGAAGGGAAGAGATGGGTCACCTGGACGGTCTCGACGAAGGTGAGTTCTGTTATTTTCTTCTTTTCCTCCGCCCATTCTTTTCCCTATTTAATTTGCAATCCGATCGACTCCCACAAACTGGGCTTCTTTCGCTTCTTTTTACTTTGAACCCTTCGAATATTTGGAACCGCCACTGACGGAACCGGTCGACGGTTTGCGTTTAGGCTTGCTGACAGATTGGGATCCAACAAACGATCCGTGAGCGATTCGACGAAGGGGTCCATCTGTACGATATTTTCAATAAATCAAAATGCACAATTTAGTGCGGTTTTCAATGGGGTGCTCATGGGCTCTCGTGTCGTCGACTTCTGCAGCTGTTTGTGGCACGTAACTGGCTGAATGCTCAAGCGCCAGTGATGAGACGGATGCTCGGACGCGGTCGGTTTCCCCGAGCAATGAATGCGGAGGCCCTCAACCTCCGCAGCTTGTCCTAGTTTTACGTCGCTTCGATATGGATAGTTCACACCCGACAGTCTATCGGCGCTGGCCTAGATGATCGACTCATATTCGTTTGTTGACTACGTCTAGTCAATATTGAGCTTTGCCAATGGTTCTTTCTTTTTCGATTTTATCCTCTACACTCGCAGAAAGGAATGGATCAGCAATCTGTCTAGTATTCGCTTGTCAGTTTTTTTTTTTTGAAAGTCGAGTGCCACCTCTTATTGCACTTGAGTTGCTGATGGGGCTTGTTGGTGAGTTTTTAGTACTCCATAAGCAACAAAAACGGGGTTCTCACACACAGAGGCTTATCCACTCCTCCAGGCCCCACAGCCCTTCTTGCGCTCTTACAGGCTTGGATCGACGGTCTTCTCTATTTCAAAAGTCTTCCTGCCCGCGGAAGTAGGTCCAGCATCGGAGATAATTCGTTAGCGTCTAGCCAACAGTTATCTTCCTTCATGATTCAGGTCATGTCGGCCAGCGTGTTGTTAGTGTTCAATTCACCGATCATTGATTTGAACTGCTTCCTACCCTGCTTCAGAAGAACTATCGTTTACGGCGAGCGACCGCATCTTCCCTACCATCATGAACCGCAGATACAGACGTTTCAGGGTTAGACTTGGAGTTGGGACTTCGCCACTTGGTGCGTGATCCATGCACACGATCTGAGAAGTTCACAAAAGCAAGCATCCCTACGAACGAACCCTACTTTTTTTTTTCTTCCACCGCGGACCTTTTCATCAGGAACGGCGCATCTTGGCGTGCGCTTGATGTACGTCAACTCAACATCTCGCTCTATTTTCCGTTGCAATTTTGGACGTCGGTGGAGGCCGAGGGGGGCCTCGCAGTGTTACCCAGAGATCCGGAGTTTAATCATCAAAGGGCAGGTGATAACAGAGCGTGAATAACCGGGATCCCGCGCGCCAAGTGGCTGGCCCCCGCCCCTGACTTTTGGCTCCAGAACTTGGAAAATGGGCGTTTGGTTTCCCGTCCGCCCACCGGCGATCTCACGTCACAGGAACCCCGAGTGAAGCCACACGTCTCCCTCCCCTCCGGCCGTCGCCCCTCACTGTGCCACTCCTCCCCCTTCCGCCCATGGGCACCCGAATTTCCTCCAACTATCGAACGGTTTGTGACATTCGCCGTTCGCTCTCTGTCAGGCTCTAGCTGGCGTTGTCGACCTCGAATTTAGGGGCCATAACACAGAAAAAAAGAAAAGAAAAAAAATGCGCACAAGCTCCACCACTGAGTGTGTGGCCGAGCGTCGAATACCACGACAGGTTCGGCGAACCGCGTTTTTACGTATCACGCTATCCGCTTTTGCGTCGTCTGCTCTGCTGGCCGCTGCTGTTCTCAGATCTCATCACTCTAACGACGTTATTCCAGAACTCAAAAAACGTGAGCCGCGACCCGCGTGTTGGGAACGTCTTCCGCATCACTGGGCCCCTTCATCTCCGTCCGACTTCGCTCGAACCGCACGACAGACGGTGGACCCATTCTCGAACGTAAGCATCTCTGATGATCGCCCTCCAATGACCCCATATGTGCTAGGTGGAGTTCTCCTTCCCCCTCCCTCCCATATTCGGCATATATCGCACATATTTCCGCCTTTCTCCGAGTTAGGGCCTGGTGAATTACGGTGAGGGTGTGTGTATGTGACTGGTCACTTGGTTACCCTTCCCACAATGGGAAACGCCCGAAATGGTAATTATGTGGGGGGTGAGTCAAGCGCATTGCCCCTTTTTCCCGTACGAAAAAAAAGGCGTAGATGATGTCGATGGCTTCAACAACCCCCGACAGCATGGCCGTGCGCGCGGTCCGTGTTTCCCAGATCGATCTCCCCCCCGCCCTTGCTTTGCAGCCTACGCCCCTCTCGCAAAGTCTAAGTGTATCCTAGGCCCTTGCTCAGAGAAAAAAAAAA
>JAZHGK010006634.1:0-17577 GCA_037855215.1 Waitea zeae | reverse complement strand
TAAGATAGGCCGCAAGCAAAAAGGGGTAGATCACGCATCTGCCTTTTCCAGGATTCCAGCCTTCATGAGGCCTTTTTTAAAAAAGTACTAAATAAGAACTATAGCTAAGGTTAAAATAAGTATTCTGTATTTTGTGTTTTCTTAAAAAACACCTTGTAGAGGCTGGAATCCTGGAAAAGGTAAATGCATGATCTACCCCTTTTTGCTTGCGGCCTACCTTACCAGTTGCGCTGCAACGGACGCAGGTGACCATCTACTCATAGATCGCAGCCCCACATACTAATCGAGCAGAACTCAGCCTTACTTAGTGGCGTTCTACCTCTGTCGAATAGAGGTACTTGTTACTTGATGAAAGCTCTCATGAAGGAGGTTCCGTCAAATCCAGACTAAAAAAAGCCGCAAAATGGTAAATTTGTTGAGGGCGTAGCACGACGATGTACTATTAATTAGCATGTACGAGCGTATGTACTCTCGATAGTTATTGTAGTTCCAATCGACAGTGCAGCAATCTACATGCCAAACGGAGAGTCTGGTACTAGTATGGCTCACTAGTAACTAGTAAGCAACGGAAAAGGAGCCTGCCATAGGGGTTTCCATTGTTACTGCCCCTAATTATGAAACCACTCAACCGTCTTATGAGTTTACAATCGCAAAGATGCACAACAGACCGAAATAGATTTTGGGTAGAATGGCTGGAAGCGCTACGTTTTGGCGGCGGCCAATGTATCGAGCAAGCACAAACATGGTGAGGTTTGGCATCATATTTAAAAGCTATCCCAGCCCACTATGAGGGAGGCCCAAGGCCGGCATGGCAAAATAGGTAACTGCGGCTGAATACCAGGTAATTTGATTCTTCCATGAATTACCCATCAGGCCCGTGTACTATCGCCGCAGTTGCACAAATTGGGATTGAAGTATTGTTGACGAGTTGGCAGCTAGTTCAACAGCAACTACAGCAATGTTCGTATCAAGCTGTGGATGAACGTTCAAGGCCCAAGAGAACATTGCCAGCTTGCAAAAATAATTGTCCAGGTGGAATTTATCCAAGACGTGTCTAACTAGTACGCACACGTCAAGTAGCGTTCAACACACTCGTTAGGCCAAGCTGAGAGCAGGTTGATTCCCTTGTAAGATGAAGGTGTGCATGGCAATATTTGGAAAGCCCTCGATAACTCCGGATCTCTTGAAAGGGCAGTGTGTGTGAGCACGGTTCCTAGAAGCTGGGAGAAAAAGGGCCAATCGAGGTCTGAGTCAGCCACCGGGAGACGAAATAAAGCGATGAAGTGGGCCAAACAAGACCAAGCAAATCCTGATGGCGTACAAAGCCACCTGCCCGCATCCGTCGCTCTTCCTACTTGAAACCACCCTCTCATCGCCCTCGCCCTCCACTTCGTCGGTTCTTCTCCCAACTCGTAAGTGTCGAACGCCTACGTTCCAACGATTTCCAGAGCTCATTGTCGTCGTCCTACTCTTTGCCAACTCCTCTCCTCTTCTAATCCAATCCTCACGCGACTGGCTGCCACTACACGCCCCGCACTGATTCGCCCCGATGGCGCCTTTCGCTCCTATTACTCACATAGTCCACCACTCTCCTACGCCCATTTACGTTTAGTTATGGCCCTCAAGCGCATTAACAAGGTCTGTTGTAATTCACCCTTCGATTCTGGCCCGCCGACAGACGACGTGGTGCTGACCCGCTGGCATCCTCACCCACAGGAACTCATCGATCTCGGCCGCGACCCCCCGTCGTCCTGCAGCGCTGGCCCTACCGGTGACAACATGTTCCAATGGCAAGCGACGATCATGGGCCCAGTGCGTGGACAGCTCATACCCCTAAAGAGCGTGTTTGAGCGCCTACTGACTCATACCCCCTACTGCTCTTTCTCTCTCTCTCAGGGTGACTCACCATACGCAGGGGGCGTCTTCTTCCTTTCCATCACCTTCCCGACAGACTACCCGTTCAAGCCACCGAAGGTCTCGTTCACGACGAAGATCTACCACCCGAACATCAACGCCAACGGCTCGATCTGTCTTGATATCTTGAGGGATCAGTGGTCGCCTGCGCTGACGATCTCAAAGGGTACGGTACTTCACTCTTGCCCTCCTTAGTGGGCCTCTTCAAAGTTCGCCTTCTCACACCCGCTTTTTTACCTTATTCCAGTGCTTCTGTCGATTTGTTCGATGTTGACCGATCCGAACCCCGACGATCCTCTCGTGCCGGACATCGCGCACACGTACAAGACCGACCGTCCCAAGTACGAGGCTACCGCACGTGAATGGACCAGGAAGTAAGCAACTGCTTGTTTTCTTTTTTTTGCAAGGACCCAAGTTCACACGCTTCCTTTTTTTCTAGGTATGCCATGTGATTAAGCACAGTATTTTTCTGGTCTGTTTTTTTGTAGTCATTTGAACCAAGTTGTTGACATCGCATGTAACTCCCTCCACTCGTTGTACCAATTCTTTTTCTGTGTTCTTGCAATCAAGTTACTTTACCATATTGAGCACTGAAGAATATTCATTCTGCACCAATGAGAACACTCCGCTGGTGTAACATGTGATATCCTGATAAGTGACTTGTCCGTTCTGCAACTCTCCTAACAAAGCACCCACAGTACTTTACCACGTCGCCAGTTCCCGTCGCTCAAGAGAAATTTGAGTTGTCCGGCCATCGTGGAGCGGGGAAGTGGGACGTCGATCCGCTTCGATCCCGTCACATATGAAGACATCAATGACGCCCTGGTACGCAAAGACTCAATGATGATGAGTTCAGAATCAATATTTGGCCCGGTTATAAGAAAACACTCTAAAAAACGAGTCTCTGTCGTCGTACATTCTGCACCTAGCATACTCAACACCTTCTCTTCGTCAACCAAATCCCCCATTTTCACTATTCGACATGAGCCGCGGTCCACGAACGGTACGTCAGACTGTCCTTTGATTCATACCAGCGAGCGCTCAAAACACGCTCATCACAGGGTGCCATCATTGGCGGCGTCGCCTTGATTGGCGCAGTCGCGTACGGGATGACTGCACCATCCACAACACCAACACAACAACGTATGGCCCCTTTACGTTTACTGAAGCCACCGTAGTCTGACTCATCCCCCCCCCCTCCTATATCCAGCGAACATCATCCCTCCGGCTTCTGCGCGCGCATCGGCCGACGAACGCAAGAAGGGGGACGCCAATTCAATAGCACAAAAGATGATGCCAGAGACGCGCACGCGTGCCGCAGCCGCGACAGGAGACGCTGTGAGCAGCGACAAGTACGACCAGGGTACTGGTCACCGAAGTTCAGCATAAAGATACAAACAATTGTCAGGACTGATAGCAGCTCTATGGATGCTTGATGCTAATATCGTATTTTGGCTTTGGCCATTGATTCCCTTACCTCTCCACACTGCCATCTTGGGTCGTTTTACCCCTAAATGTGAGACAGCTGAAGGTACATTCGCCGCAGCCCGTCTTGACTTGGCCTCGACGAGCGGTGACGGAACATGACGAAACACAGGTGATTCTCTGATGTTGGCTCGTGTGTCAAACTTGAAAGTGGAGTTGGAGAAATGGGACTGAATCGCCTAGTCACGCGGTGTAAGCGAGAAGCTGGCGTGTTCTCTCGACCAATCTACACGCTATGACGTCAACTCTGGATCACAAGCCGTTTCCCGTACTTAAATCGGCGTCTCATACGTTCGTCGTCCAAAAGCAGCATCACGGTCTTCATCCCTCGACGTTCAACCACATCCAACTCTCTTCTTTCCACGCCTCTTTCTTCAACCCCCTCACCGTCCGACACTATGAGCTCAAGCCCCCACTCTCGTTCTCTCGTACGCATGACATCAGCGAATCTCACCAGTTCCTCGCGAACCTGACCATGGCTTCTCGTTCGCTCCTCTAGGCTGTTGCCACCGTCGTCGGCGTCGTCGCGACTGGCACACTCATGTACTATTCCAACCAGCGCACAAAGGCCGTCAGCTCGCCTGCCTCCATCTATCGTGCGTACATTTTCCTCAGTCTTGATGAGCAACCCCTTTATTCATCATCACTCTCGTCCATAGATGGCAACGGCCCCTCTCAGCCACTCAGCAGCGCCTCAGAGCACACCTCTGACCAGCGCATGTCGTCAAACGATGTTCGGGAACACATCTCCGGCGGGAAGAAGCCCTGAGCGCCGTCACCAGCATTAACGCGTACCAAATCAGTCTGCCCGAAACGCATCGTCACAAAAATCCACACAGCAATGTATTTTTACGGTCTCAATTCTTGTCAATTGCACACTCTTTCTCATTTTTTTTTTCAAAATTGTGAGAAGTCAGTGTTGAAACTGCCATCTTTGCAATGAGAATGACCAAAGTCATGATTGTGATGATGTTACATTCTATGTTATTACACTTGTAGCTGCTGTTGCAGCTTTTGACGCGTTGAGGACTATAACGTTCTATCTACCTTTTGAGTGACACGGTCATAGTGGCAAAATATCCGGCTGCGGGCCAACCGCGACGACGCGCGATGGATTAACCTGCACCAACGTTGTCAGAACGCAGTCGCTCTACGAAGCGAAAGTCAAAACTCACCCCTGCCTGAGACCAGTAGTAGTGGACCTTGATGTGATCAAAGTGCGTCGTGTCCTTGAATGCAGGGTTGTTCCAATAGAGGTTGCGCATCCAGCGGTGAATATTTGGATATCCATCTCGGATTGTGCGGATGTTGCACTTGAAGTGGCCAACGTAGACGGGGTCAAATCGGATCTGTGGTGATAGGACATGAGTACGGATGGTACGCTTAGTCAAAGAAAAAGCTCACGATAGTGGGATACAAACGGATGTCGGCCTCCGTCAGCCTCCCGCCAAAGAGGTAGTCCTTGCCCTCCAGCATCTTCTCAACCTTGTCGAGCGACTCGAAAAGGGGGTATACATTCGCTTCATATGCAGCCTGTGACGTCGCGAAGCCAGACTTGTATACGCCATCTGTCGTAAGATGCCCCAGTTTCAGTTGGATATGGTCAACTTAAGAGCTGTGGTAACGCAACTATTGATCTTGTCGTATACCCACTCGTTCATCTCATCGATGTCTTTCCGAAGCTCTTCTGGGTAGAAGTCGAGCTTGGCCTTCTCAGGCGCGACGAGCTCGTCGAACGCAGTGTAGAACATGCGGATGATTTCCGAAGACTCGTTGTTGACAATTGTGTGGTTCTTCTTATCCCAGAGCACAGGGACGGTGAATCTGTGCGTTAAAATCAAGACTCGGATAAGTCTTTGGTGGTGCTTGGCATAAATCAGTCGAAACAAAGAGTACGAACCGACCGTCATAGTCCGGGTTGACGCGGAGGTACAGGTCCTTGATGTGCTTCGCTCCGTACAGAGGGTCATCCTCCGCGCCGGGGAATTCGTCAGCAGATGCGAACGGCCAGCCATTGGAGCCCATATGTGGAGAAACGACCGTGCAGGAGATGATGTCCTCCAATCCTTTCAGCTTACGCACGATGATCGTGCGAGTCGCCCACGCTGCGAGTAGCACCACAAGGTCAGCCCAAGTTACGTCTAAAGCAGATAGTTAATAGCAAGCATGTGTTTACGTACGGCATGCGTAAGAAACATAGAGGTGGTATCGCCCTGCTTCAGGGGGGAACTCTTCGCTCCCAGGCTTAATGAAGGATCGGAACGTCGATGCGCGCCGCTTGAAGGAGCCATCCGCCTCGACTTTCATCTTCGCAATGTCGGACTGGTTAGATACGTCGCGTGCGGTGGACATGATGGCGCGCTGGATCAATGGCTTTTGAGAATAAGAGAGAGTATGTGTGAGGGGGAGAGAGGACGGGCGAGAGCTGATAAATGCGCGTGAGCTTATAAGGCGCGTGCAGTGGCTGAGGGAGCAGGCAAGAATTCGACGCCGAGTACGCGGAAAGAGGTAGAGCATGGATGACATGTTATGGCGCCAAGTGGCTGATGCTACTCAAGCGTGACTTCTTAAGATCCTATTGCTAACATTACTGCATCCGTATTGCGTCTGCCACAAGGAGTTTCGGGCTTGCGTACATAATCAGTAACGCACACATGCAGAGCTGTGGTTTGCAACAAACGTGGATGTCATGTGTCCGCCCATGGGGCCTAAGTTCCACTGCTAAAGCGCAAAAAAGAAACAGAGAGGGGCCGGATCCATGGCGGTTTAGGTTGAAAAGCAGTCAATAACTTTCATGAGATAATGGAGGCAAACACAGCAAGCTGATGTTAATAATTTACTTGAACATATGGATATAGATGTGTTTGATGAGAAGAAAGTTGAATCCAGCAGGAATGAATGTGCTATGCACGTCAGTCGTTTAACCACAATACTGACTTGCGGGACAGCCGAATGTCGAGCCCCATCCATCTTCAAGATGATCAGTAAATAACAAGATTGCAGCAATAATCACAGACTTACGTCCACCATCAAGCTCCATCATTGCAAGCAGTGCTTCAGTGACCCCGCCCAGTCCCTCGCCTGCCAATAAGCCCGCCTACGTTGTCATTATGTAAGCAAAAATCAAAAGTCAAATTCTTTTTGCAGAGAGAACGCACGGAGATAGCAAACATGTACAAATCATGGCTTGTAGGGTTGCGAGCTTGCCAATACGCGTTAACCATAGCACCAAACACCCTAAAAACTATCATTACCCAGGGCATCACGCAAGGTAGACGGGAAAACGAACATGGCAACAGAATAGTACGTCTGATGCACAACAAATGCCAGGCCAATTGCGTTCCAATTTGGGATGTATGGTTGATATGCCTTGGGTATCCATAGATGCTATTGCGTCTGAAGTCAAATTTCATAGTCGAAAAGGCATTGATAGAGGTACATACCTTTGCCATGACGGTAATCGCTGCCAGCAACGCCAAAAACAGAGCCGTGTAGCCAGAGGATAAGGGTACAGCTGAGGAACATGAGAAATAGGACCAAGGACCTAGGCAAAACCAACATACGTAAATGGTCGCTAGTCACACCGACTGCAACAGCTGCCCAAGCAGCTACACATGAAATCTAATCAGATCATTGAAATATGAGGGAAGTATAACGTGTCTCACCAACTGCAGGTGCACCATATGGACATGGTTGCTCTCCTGTAATGATACAAGGCGAAGACTTGACAAACAAGATGAACAACCCGACATTGAGAAACACAGAAACAGTGGATCCAACAAGCTGCGCGATAAATTGTACCCGTGGTTTTGCGCGGAGAAGATAGCCGGTTTTGAGATCGCTGACCATATCTGTAGCCTGTCCGGAAGAACCGGCCGCGATCACTCCTGCAGTAAGATTTATTATCTCCGCCTTCGCCTGTGGGAGCGCTGCTTGGCGGGTGACACCCCCAAAGATAACTTGCGACGCCTTTGCGACTGTACCAACAGGATTAACGTCTGTCTGACCCGAGCTTTGCACTCCAATGAAGGAAAAGAGAAAACCGAGGAGGAGAGAGAAGAGGCCTTGGAACAGAGTAAAGTCGAGCATTGTAACGAGGATGACAGAGGAAAGCAATGTGCTAAGGCTCAGCCCAATAGTCCACCAGGAGGTCGGCACTTCGTCTGAGCTTGGTGTCTCATCTGCGTCGTCATCGGGAGCTGAAGAGTCTCGCATCTCAGGAGATCGACGCGAAGAGGTACGCATTGAGCGAAAGAAGATGAGACCCATGCTCAGTGCTACTTCTGTAAAGCTATTTACGCTGAAGAACGACTCGTCAAAATTAATTCCATAAAACAATTCTGTTAAGAAAGACCTACAGCATGACCAGCACACCCGGCCAGAGTAGCCAATATCGCGGTGAAGGAGAGGTAAGGTATCTATCTGGCTCTTTAAAGGTAAGGGATGTGTACGTCCACAGTCCAGGATAAGTATCTGGATGTGTTTGTTCCCCGACTGCCAGGCCCTTGCTGACAAGGTAGGGTGCAATGATGCCCCAGGCAAGAACAGTACCACCAAAGAAACTCCAACTGGCGTTCAGACCGCTGAGCATCCCAGCACCGAAAAAAGCTGGTGTGACTACAAAATTCTCAAGATCAACACGAGATGTCGAAAAGATGAAGTAGCCCTACATTGTATCCACCACCCGTAGTTTTCGAGGCTCAGAAATGATGTGAGCCCAGCCTGGTCCAGCCACCATCCCACGTGCCAGTTTGCCAGAATACCAGGTGCGTACCCCGAGGCAATCTTATGAAAGAACACCACAAGGAACGATATTAGCAATGCCCTACTCTTGCGTGCAGCTGTAAGCGCCCCAGTCCGCCCGTTGTGCAGCGCACGGATGGTGTATGCCGTCGCAGATGGTGTTGGGAACGCAAGCTTTTGCTTGATTATGTAGTATCTGCGCAATGGAATGACGAAAAACATTCCAAAGAACCCAGAGCACGCTGTGAGAGCGATAAGCTTCCCAACATCCTTCGAAGGTGTAGTGAGGAGACCGAGGTTATACATCGCAGGGATGGCTGAGACAAAGAGAGTCCCTGAAAGTAGCATGAGAAGTGGTACAACGATTCTCGTAGTTGAACGACGTGCCTAACGCGCCAGCAGCGGTCGCCGCTGTTTGCACCGTGCAATTCTCTTTTGGGCCAAAGTCGCCTCCAAGCAGTTTAGCGAAGGTACCTTGTCCCGTCAAGCGAGACATAGGCTTCAAAATTGCAAATCCAAATATAGCACCAAAAAGCTGCACCAGAAGAGAACACGTTAAGGATTGAGGCTAGTCGCACAACGGTTCTCACCCTACCTGTGCACCAAACGTAAAGCCCGTCTGGTACGCGTTCGTGTCAATTTCTGATCGTAGCGGAGTCACTAAGTAACGAAAGACGCACCTTCAATCCCAGATATATGTTCGAGGCGCCAACTTTTGAGTGTCAGTATGGCATGTAAGCAGTAAGAATATGATACTGAGGTCGCAACGAACCGACTCCTCCAAGGAAACTGCCAACGATGAGCGCGCGCCATGTGAGCTGGTACATCTCTTCTGGTTCATCCGGATCGATGGGAAACGGCTTTGTTCTGAGTAATTCTTAGCCCTTCTACGCAATTAAAGGGGCAGTTTACGACTCGCATGTCTACGTCCTCGCCCGGAGCTCCTTCATGAATCTTAGGCTCTAAGTCTTCCTCGTCTCTTTCTTCGACGACTCTCCCGGCACGAACGCGCATCTCAGTAGCCTCTCCATCCTCTCCTGCCTGGAGTCTCTGGTAGTCATGCGGTTCTGTAGGTGTTGTACGCCAGGCAGTGCTTAGCCATGCTTGAAAGCCGGATGCCATTAACAGGTGTCTCTATAACAACACACGAGCTCGGTTCTTGATGCAGTTCGAAAAAGGGAGTTAGCTAGCTGGGTCGTTGTTCAGGCACAAGTCAAAGGTGCAGCATCGACATAACCATGGAGAAAGATTGAGTAGAGACTGCACCGCACTCGGATGTTACATCCAAGTCCGATCAAGAGACAGCTATGCAGTGAAATGCTCCGGAAGTTTAGTGGACCCGGTTAAGCAAACACAAACCATATTTATCCCATAAATGCTATTATTCTGCCTTCCGAGTTACATGCTCTAGTAATTGCTTACGACACCTCAGCAAGGTAGCTAGCTATTTTAACGTTTTTGAGAGCAACAAAAAGGGATGAGTTTCACAGCGAGCGTTGGGATTCACCCAGCCGAAATTGACGCCTTATGAAAGAAGTACCTTGTCTAGCTTGAAGTTGCTTAAGATAATGCAGTTCACAGTAAGACTCCAATGCACTGTTGGGCAGCTTAAAGCCCATTCAAAATATGAGAAAATACACACAAAAACACCTTCAGTTTTTCCAGAATAAAACGTGAATGATAATTGCTATACCCGCAGAAAAAAATGAAAGAGACTAGACTAAGGACATTCACCCATATGCTAAGGTACGACTCGGACTTATGACATGATGGTAGTTCTACTGCGCGAGCCTGTTAGATTGGCCGACGAGTCATTAGTTGTGATGCTTCTTGTCGTCCTTTTTACCATCCTTCTTATCATCCTTCTTGCCGTCCTTCTTATCATCCTTCTTGCCGTCCTTCTTGCCGTCCTTCTCGTCGTCTTTCTTGCCGTCTTTCTTGCCATCCTTCTTATCATCCTTGGCAGGCAAAGGCGCGCGAGCAGCCTTTTTGCCGTCATGGTGTTCCTTGCCCTGCTTGTGGTGGTGCTTCTTGTCATCCTTCTTGTCGTCCTTGTCATCCTTCTTCTTGTCATTGGTGGCACGGCGGGCAGCGGAAGTGACAGCGTCGAAAACGGCCCTCGCCTCAGCCGGGCGAGCGGCGGCGACGGCAAGTTCTGCGCCACCGACTGCGCGTACTAAAGAACTGGTAATTAGCGATTGCTGTGGTGTCATAAAACATCCATGTTTACTGACCTTGGGGAACGGGTGCAGCTACCGCGGCCAGCGCGAGAATGAGGGTAACGAAGTAAGATGCCAACATTGTGGAATACGAAAGTAGTGCTTAGAAGGAGTGTTTGAGAAAAGGGTTGGAAGAGAGTGCGATGGGAAGATAGCACGATGGGAAGAGAGTGCAATGCTGAACTAGAGTCACCAAACTGGCGTCCTTATAAGACACGGCCAGCCATATTTTTACACACCGATATAAACGACGGCCTGGAACGCTAGAGCACTAGCGATCAGTCCCTTTGCATGTTGTCAGGAGTGGTTATTTTCAGGCGTGACTTCCAACCTGATGTGGTGTAAATATAGCGTGAGCATATGCATGATTAGACGTTCGTGGCCCGTGGGCTATGAATAAAAATGGGCCTCGCATGGGGATCAAAGAGATCGGTCAGGACTAGATCAGCTCCTGTAGGCGGGCCCGAACTATAATTGTGACTGGCAGTGCCAATATCAGAACAACGTCTCAGAATGTATCAAACCCGTCTTATAATAATTCTTTAGAGAGGTATTAGCCACATTTTTCAGCGGCCGTAAGTTCTATAACCAATGTTTACTTTGTTTGAGCTGGTTGAGCAGGCCGAGTTTGCTAAAATTCCAGGCGAAAGAAGTGATGCAGTTGAACAGTCAATGTAGCCATGGTTATGGCGTGGGAATTGCCACAGTCTACACACCAGTCTATTATTGACCTTGCTTCAAGTGGACTGATAGATCATGTTGGTATGATATAATTATCGACTGGGCTTGAATACGGCACAACATACCGATCACTGCGCCCCACTCTTGTCGCGTTGAATCAACCCCACACCCGTGATTGCTCCTTCCGCCAAAATATCTGCGACTTTCCGCCCTTCTTTGGCTTGGTGTGCTGCCTTTTTGACAAACTCCGCCTTGATAGCTTTCGCCCGTGCAATCTGTAGTAGCGCCCGGCGAATGTGTTGCGAGTGGAAAAGAGAGATATGAAAATTTGCACGTTCCAGATCAGTTCAATAGCGATCAGTCAGAAACCGGTTGCAACTCACCTCCTGTGTGTGGTGTAAGCACTCAAGATAGTCATCCGACTGGAGCTTGCAGTCGGAAGGCTTGTCGGTTTGTGCGTAGCACTACGGATACCATTATTTCGTCATATGTTTCCTTGCAACATGAAAGAACCGGCAATACCTTTGAGAACTCTTGCCAGTACGCAAAACACCGAGGACGACCTAACCGTACACGCCCGACGTTAGCTTCCGTTGTCTCCGAAGGTTGAAGGAAGTGACGTGCCTCCGCTCAAACTGAATGTTGACTAAGCGAGTACGATTACGATGAGAAGACAGGATGATTCATTAGTTTCAGTGTCGGTTGAGCTTGAACTGGCAAGCGCAGTTTACATACAGCCATCGTATGTCAGGGGAGGGGAGGGGAGCCACCAGGATAAGTCGTGCAGCGGAAGAAGATGTTCACTACCCCGGGTTCTTGGCACTCGCGCGGCTGACCCTCCACTGCACCCTGCCTTGTGCCTGCACGACTTGTGATCCTCACAGCAATCGCGCCCTTCTCTCACAGCCTTGCCTCCACGTACATCAACACAACGCCCCTTGCACGCGTAGAGTATATAACAAACAGCAATGTCAGACCAGGCAGAACTTGCGTTCATCAAATCTTTCGTCTCTATCCTCGCCCCCATCCCGCCTGTCTACCCCGACGACTACCAGCAGCCACCCGAGAACAGGCTCAAGAAACTCCCCATAATTCCCGTACGTACGTGTGACGTGCGTCTCATGGAGCTGTAGTTTGTAACTCGGTCATCAAGTAGTTTGACCTCCCTCCCCCTCCTAAAAGGGATCAGTCGGCGCCGTCGCTAGCAGCAGGTGCGTGTCCCACTCGTACTTTTGCTCTCCTGTATTCGCTGATCGTTACACTCGCCTAGGATCTATCACTGTTCATTTCAAGTCGCTAAAACCGGCCTATACGTTTACGCTTTCTGTCTCACCATCGGATCCGATTTCCTCTATCAAAGCCCAGCTCGCATCCACACCCAACGCGCCGCCTGCCGACGCCCAACGCCTCTTACTCAAGGGCAAAGCACTTGCAGACAGCAAGCTCCTTCAGGAATACGCCATCAAAGACGGTGATACCTTGAACCTGCTCCTGAAACCTGGCGTTGCCTGGGACCCCACTGCACCCGCACCTGCAGAGACCATGTCGACTTCTGAGTCTACGCTGAAGCCCGGCTCCTCGCCGTCGCTGGCACCGATCGTCACAATGACTCCGCCGGAAGACAGTGAGCCCTCATCCAAACCAAAGCGAGGGCACACGCGCATCCCGTCCGTCGTCCTCTCCCCTTCGCCGTCCTCGACGTCGCCTCTCGATGAGAAGCCCGCGGACATCCCGCTGACGTTCGACACCACGGAGATCCCGACTGCTTCTGAGGCCGCCGGACCCCCTCGGACCACATACCATGCGACGATATCGGATCCTGTTTTCTGGGAGAAGCTCTACGCCTTCCTCAAGTACGCCGCTTATCTTCGTGTTTCATCGTCCGTGTTTTTGACTGACGGCAATAACAGAACTGAATTCGCCTTACAAAATGACGCCCAAGACGCATTCGAGGACTTCCTCAATTCGAGTAAAGGTTCTCTGTCAGCTCATGAGATTGCAAAAATCCGTGACCATGTCGGGATTTTCGGAATGGCTGGCAAATAAGTTTGTGCAATTGGGCTCGGGTCGTGCAGCTTTCCTCTTTCACTCTGTGGTGATGTAAAATATCCTTCATTCGAATTACCCGTGTTTTACTCTTATCGCTAGATGTCATAAAATTATGAGTTGATCGTTGAGATTTGAGTGCGAATGTTGTAGTACCCCAAGTGAAGAATAAGCTTAGGATATCATACAAAGCAGTACAGTTCGAATTAGATACTTTTGACAGCCTGTCATCGGCCACTCACGTGACCCGTTATTCAGTTTCCCCCCAACCCTTGGGACTGTCTGGACCTGTCAAGTACCACCTCATCGGGGGCTGCACGCTTTTCTTGTTTGCGGGCTGTGACGTCCATGATGGCTGGCTCACTGGGCACACACGACGCTCCAATTGTTATTTCAGATGACGAGACCGACGGTGTTGTTACTTCGGAGCCTTTCCTGCCCAGTAGGTACACTGCGGTACTTCCTCCTCATGCTCGACGTGCAAGCGGTCGCCATGTATTCCACGCAAACACCCCAAGCGCCAACAACCAAGCCCATATGGGGAGACAAACACCTTCGTCAGAGAGGACTGGTGATTCTGTTTCGAACGGCATCGCCTACCAGGGAACAAAGCCTAGCTTGGAGAGTCGCATTGCGGGTTCGTTTATTACCTCGACTGGTTACACATATAAACGCGCTCTAACACGGAAAGAATACCAGACGTTCACACCCCCGAGCCTAAGCCACCACTCGAAAGCAGGATATCTTCCTCCAGCGGCCCACCTCGTCTCATGAAACGCAGGCGTTCTGAAACCGAGGGCGACTCTTCGTCTCCCGCTCCGCTGACAAAAGCCACCCGCAAAGGCTCAGACAGTTACATCCGTGAAAGCAAGGCTACTCTTTCGGAAGATGTTGACCTACAAAAGCCATCGCCGCTCCTGAACAACGCGGACTCTGGGCGCTTTGGTAGAACGTTGGAGGAGCGACTAGCGGACGCCCTAGCTGAGAACATCACAACCGACTTTCGTGAGAACTTGGAGGGCCACGACGCTGGAGTCTCTGAGCTCTCTAAATCTATACCTCCTAATCCAGTAACTAGTCAGCCACTTACGGAGGTGACTCGTACAAAGACTCCTGAAGGCCGTCCTAATCTGTCTCGATCACCGAGCTTCGAAATCGTTGATCTTCCAGCAGTACCTAGTTCCATGTCCATCGTTACGTCTGGCTTGAATAACGCCACCGCCATGTCACCGGACGATCAGTCTGAGCCTATGGATGTCTCTCCCTTGTCTCCTCCTCCAAAAGAAAACATCAACGCGTTTGTTTTACCAAGCGCGCAAGCTCTTCCTCAAACAGGGCCTAGTCCCCCCTCACATCATCAACCCGCTCCTTTGGCGACAATCGATCCCACCACCGGGACCACGCCAACTCACGCCGATTCACACAAAGAGCATTCAGCCACGTTCAAATCATGGTCCAAGTCTCGTATGCCATTGCCTCCACAATCTCTCAGTCTGTTTTCCGAATCTACCTCGCGGTCTCAGCCGCCGGCACGTCCTTTTACGACTCAAGATAAAAAAGCGAATCTAACTCCTTTCCATCCTCCGGCAAAGCCAGCTGCAGAGCAGCTCGCACTCTCCCCCAACGTTGAACGTCCCGCGATCGACCCGGCTGATTTAGAGGAAGGGGAAGTTCTAGAGGATGACATTACCGCAATCGATCCTCAGCTCGCAGAGGACTTCGCACAGCTTCGTGACCCCTATAGTCCGCTTGTTCAAAGCGCGATGCAGCAATGGGCTATGCAGAATCCATTCGCTGCACATCAGATCATTACCGGCACTTCAACCTCAGCATTCCTCACCACCAATCAGTCATCCGCATACCCTGGCTCTGCTGCTGGTCCTTCTTCTTCTGATGCCTTTATAAACTCTTACCTTCATTCACATCACGACAATCTGGACAACTCTCAACGTTCGCACAGTGACTTTTCGGTGCCTTACAACGCATTTCCGGCATCTCTTCCTCCACGGCCAGTCTCCCCACCCGCTCCACCCACTCCAAACCCTCCCTCCATTGGCCTGGAGCATGAACCTAATGGGATGGACGGCTGTGTTCACCTGAAGAAAAGACCAAGATTGGCGCTTGATCCAGACCGTACGCTGGTGATGGGGCGCATTCCCCGAACTTTGCGGAAAGAGGCGTTCGTCCGGAGTTGGGCAAACGGCTTTGGGGGAGTCAAACTTGTCCAACTTTCTGTGGAGGGGAAAGGGGTGATATTGTTCTCTTCTTCACAAGCTGCAGATAGCGCCTTCGCGAGCCCTCTGTTGATAGGGACGGACGGGAGGAACGGTATTCGTGTGTGGCGGTTCCAAGCCATTACGGACGGGAAGAAAAAGGCCAAGAAGAAGCAAGAGAGTCCGAAAAAGCGCGAAGCCGTGCTCGAACCGTCAACAAGCCCAAAGACGAAGGAGACGGTACCATCTCCTGATAAGATTAGCGCACAAATTCGGCACCCTATGACTAGTTCTGGGAGGCGTGAGACGATCGAGTTCTCACAGGATATGGATGTTGGCGCCCTCGATGACACGAAGATTCCGATTCCTCTACCACGCCTTCCCGGCCCAGCGGGACCATCTTCTGTCATTGCGCCCCCTCCTCTCCCCAAACCATTTTCCACTCCTGTCATCCAGGCGCCGATAGCCAGACCATATTCCGAGCCTCCTTTCGACAATATAAAAACGCTGCCGTCCTTTGGGGGAACGCCATTTGACTCTACTCCTTGCCTTACTCCTTCAATGACTGACACGTCATCCGATTTGAGCGCGTCGATGCCATCTCTCCTCGTAGCCGGTTCGCCAACACCGCCACCCGGTGTGGCCTCTCTCCCGATTTCCGAGCAGCAAAATACGAGTGCGTCAACTGCGCAGGAGGACCGCCTTCGGGCAATGCTCCACCAGCTCCGCAAAACGCGCGTGTCAGCCCCCACGCCCAAACCAAAACCAAGTGAAAACGTTGATGCAGCCGTGGCTCCTGTACCAAACGAGGTACCAGTCGTGAATTTATCTCGTTCTGAACCAATATCCGCGCCAGCACCAACGACATCCACCTCCGTTACAAACTCTCCGCGACTCCTAGACATCTCGGATCCTTCGTCTTCTATGGACCAAGACGACCTCGCGGCTGCGTTCATCTTTGACGCCATTCGGGACGTCCAAGCCCCACCTCCTCCCACTGCGGCTGCCCCGACTTCTATTCCACTTCCCGCCCTCGCCCCTCGCCCCGCCCTCCCAAAAACGCACTCCGCCGAGCGCATGTCGCTGATGGAGAAACAGCGGCAGCTCGCGGCCAACTTGGCAGAGATGAGGCTTCTGATGGCAAAGCTGGACAGCGCCAAGTCAAAGAGTGAGAAGGACGAGATTCTGGCTAAAATTCGAGTAGTGAACCGGTGCGAACTTGGTCTTCTCCCTTTCTCTCTTTCCTTATCACTTCTTTTTGGTTCATGGGGAATTTCTGGATTTTTACTGAGATTTGTGCCAGGGCCATGAAAGAGGGAGAATCTGCCAGTCCGACTCCTGAACCACAGCCTGCCGCTGCCCCTCCACCTAAGCCTGCAGGCTTCCTCTGGCCCCGTTCCGCTGAGAACGCAGGGATAATCTTACTAGACGACTCTGACGCAAGCGACGGCGAGGAGTAGCGCAGGGCGAACAGGTCAGTGGGTAAGATACTTATTCCCAATAGCTCTACTCTAGCAGTACGTCTTTTCTTGGATTTTGGTGGGTCTTTATTAGTGCTTTTCTCAGGGCTGCTAACTGTTTTGAGTTAAGGTCTCTAGGGTTCACCATTTGTTCCTCTACATTTGCATTAATAGTCAACCCGGCGGTGAGACATTGACTTGACCCTCGCCGCCACTTGGCTGCCGAAGCGGCTATCACGGTCTTACAGTCTGCGGGCTCGTCTCTCCCCAGACAGAGACCAAAAAAAATGTTTCTGTTTTGTACCACTCTTTGTCAATGGACCCTTTTGCACTCAACGTCCACACCCCTCAGTAATGCCATGACATGACTGAAGGGTGTTTAACTTTTCCTTTCTCTCTCTCTCTCTCTCTCTCTCTCTCTACTTACATCCTATTAAAAGCCCGTGCACGCGTTTTGTAACTATTTATACATACACAAATTCACCCCTATAATCGAACACGAGTCACTCACGAACGGCGCTTCATTCCCACACGGCAAGCGAGCGGCTTGCGCAAGAACCCTTCTGCTGTCTCAAGCTAAACGGAAGGGGGTCAGTTGCACCTCCAATGTCAACGCAAGAACGGGGGCTTACTGCAGAGCTCGGGTTCTCCAGCACAAATTCGTACCTTCTGAAGATGGACCCGATAATGATGAGCATCTCCTCGTGTGCAAGGTTCTTGCCGACGCAACCACTATCATACGTCCATGTCAGTAAAAGAAAAAAAAAAAAAAAAAAAAAAAAAAAAAAAAAAAAAAAAAAAAAAAAAAAAAAAAAA
>JAZHGK010006632.1:0-36108 GCA_037855215.1 Waitea zeae | reverse complement strand
AAAAAAAAAAGGCATACCGTTTATAAAAATGATCTCAAAGTGCCCCGTTGTAGGTCCTGAAGATGGGTCACCATGCGCTTTGAGAACAGGGTCATCTTCTGGGAGTCGAAACCACCCCATTTGGTTCCTGAAGAAGCGATTAGTCAATAAAATAAATCGATCTATTTCATAAAGAGATTGCGGAGTCAACACACGTCACTGTCCATGCCTAAATTTTAAAACCCTATGAGTCTCAATCCAGCACAAGATATGTTGCATGTTTACTTACAAACGGACCTGTACGCTTATCTTGCCACTCGGTAGTCTTCGCTGCATCCGCAAATGTTTGCGCAAATGTTTCTTTCGAGTTCACGCGAATTGGATGGAAGAGGTATGCATGGTCCGAGGTGTTCTGCCCAACTCCAGGAAGATCGACAATTGTTTCAATACCCAAATCTTCAAGCATCTTTTGATCACCAATTCCCGAAATCATGAGTAGTTGAGGCGAAGCAACAGCTCCCGTTGACACAATGATCTCTTTGCGGGCTCTGGCCCGCATGACTGGTGCTATGGGAAACAATTGTCAGTAGAGGCACGTGTTGTAAATTATAACGCATGCAATAGTTGCCGGTAGTCCCTGACGCCACAAATTCAACGGCGCCAAAGCGAGGTAGTCCACTTGACATTTCAGTCTTAATAAGCTTGATTGCTCGTGCGTTCACAAGCACAGCAAGATTTTTTCTGGCTCTATGCTGTGGGCTCAAATAGGCAGTTGCACTACTGTCGCGTTCACCATTACGAATGGTAGATTGGAGCCAGCCTTTCAATCATGTTTTAGCTCACTGTTGGTCACATAATGGAGTGCTGCCCACCAATGCCAATACTGTTGCCCGAGTTGAGATCAGGATTGAACGGAAAGTCGGGCAATTCCTTTGTAACTGCAATCTGAGAGTGTGTATTTGATATCACACTTCCCTCTTGATATCTAATAGGACTTACCACACGCTCATCGAGTGGGAGCTCATACTCGGGTAGTGTAATTTCTAGAGCACCATCGGTAAAGTGGTATTCTGGAGCAAACTTTCCGACCTAAAAGCAGTGAGGAAACCTGTGATCGGTTGGATTGTGCTGGTGTTACCATTTTAGAATTGTTGACAGAAGGAACCCATTTTTCATTCCTGGGTGCCCAATACTTCATCATCGAATCCCATGACCAATCAGTATCTTTCGCAATTTGTGCCAAAGAATCATAGTCGTCCTTAGAACCGCGAGTATAGGCCTAGAAGCGTTGCCTGGTAAGAGAAAAACTAATAAAACGAAACGAAATTAAAAGGTAACCATATAGTCTAAATGCGCCCTTGTGTTAGCAGCTAATATGTACTGTAAGCGTAAAGAGAGCTTACTAATGTTGGTACTACCTCCGAGCATATAGCCACGTTGGTATGGTAATATACGGTTTTTCAGTGCTTTCTGCGCGAAACAGTCATCAGTATCATCAAGAAAGGGTATATTCATAAAACAATTCTTGCCTGCGGAACTGTAGTATAGTTCCTAAATTTAATTTAGCATAGCGAGACATGATCAGCTGAATAAGTATTGCACACCAAGCATATCTACAAGCAGTGAGTGTAATGGCCGCTTTCAAGTAAAGTGAAACTTACTGTGTATCGGGACTCAAGGTAGCACATAAAAGCGGTACTTTTATAGGAGCTGCATCTTCATGTCTAGTTTATGGAAAATCTGAGTATTATCGCACTTAAAGCATCAAAAATGCCACCAACGATGGTCCTGCTTCGAGGATAAGTACGGATATTTTGGGATCTTCGCTCAAGCGATTGGCTATCACTGCTCCAGCATTACCACCGCCTACAACGATGTAATCAAATTCAAGTGTTGGAAGATCTTCGTGTCTGTGGTAGAGTGCTCCGTGACACAATCGGATAGTGGCAGAGACGATGAAGAGAAGTGGTATGAACACGGCACCCATTGGGTTCAGATCTTGGGGGTTGATGATTTAGTGTTACTCGCGTTATTATAGGTAGGGGAGGACCCACTTTTTTAGCCTGCTGTTTCTGACGCATATTATTTGTGTTTCACAGTATACATCCGATTCGGGGCACGTTGACTTGCTACCTTTGAAGGCCACCACCTTCTCTGCACGCACGGTTCTGCCAAGCACCGATCAGCTTCCGCCTGTTACAGTGCACCTCATGTTCCAGGCACCACTCTAAAGAAAAGGCGTGCTTTCGGCATTCTACTAAGGACTTAAGACTGGAGCAGGACGCGGTGTACATATGTTACGTTACCGATCAGCAGTCCGAGTGACAGGTTTGCGATTGATCTCAGACTCCTCGCATATGCGGCAACAGATAATGATGGTGATGTTGTCGTATAAGCATGCAAAGACAGCTAAAACATTCAAGAACCATGTGAAATTATGAGATCAAACAGAGTCATATTGTCCCAAACATAAGTATGATCGCGGTAAGAAGTCAAGCGATGATTCATCGATGAAGGACTGGGGTAGTTCCAAGGGATTGGTATGCATTTGTTACATAAAAGTGTGCTACTCAGTCGCACATACATATTTAAATTGCCATCAAGGCCACGTTCCAGCAACACATTTAGAGCCTTTCGTATTTCCTTTTGTTTTCAAAGCTCCGCAAGCAAACAGCATATACACGAGATTTCAGCTATTCAAACCATTTTGTAGTGCCATGGTTTGCTCAACAATCGTATTTGAGTGTTTTGCGAGAAGATCATATTAGTGATCGAGCACCTAGTGTCGATTTTTTACTTTTGTTGCTTTATGACGTCGCTCGCCATTTCAGAGATAAGATAAACAGGACCCTGTGACCCGCAGTGTCAGTTTAGTTGGATTTAACAAACGCATTGTGCGCTCACCTGTGTGTGCACGGAAGGAACGAAAGGTAAAACTGATGCATCAACAACACGAAGACCGCTCACACCCTTAACTCGAAAGTCTGACCGACGGCCATCAGAAACTCAACATGTTGGCTATAGGTAAAACAGAAATACCCACCAGGATCAACGACTCCATAGCTCGCATTCTTATGTGACATGCCAGCTGTGCCCACCATATGGTAAGCACTAGGAAAAGTTCAAGACAACGTTAACTAATGAATCTCAATTCTTGCTTAAGTCAAGTACAATCTACTCACGCCCCAGCATTATTACGTGCAAAGTTGATCAATTGAGTGTTTGACTTAGCGTTTGCCAGATCGCCCCAGTAGCCCTCGAAATACCCTTTCCAAGAATTTGAGTTGACGAGCTTGCGGACAGCTTTCATGGCAGCTAGCATAATATACTTGGAGAGAGTTGGTGTCACTTGAAAATGCATGCACTAAATATGCCTCACCGCATCAAGCTCATTCGTGAGATAGTTCGGGTTGATGAATGGTGCTTCAAACGGATCGTTCGATTTGAGAATAATGCTCCCGCCTGACGTGACTGCTCAGCATCGTAGACCAAGCGACTGTAATCAGAAACATTTACGAGCTGAGGGTGACATAACATTAGTAAAGATCGTATTGAATTGTCCCGTAGGTGCTGTTTTGTCCGGAGGCACAAAACCTGCCATCACTTGGTTATATCTTCTACCTGATAAAGATCAATCATTATATACCGTTGGTGAATATCAGTTCATAATGGGCAGATGTTCGTCCCGGAGTCGGATCACCATGTTTCTTCATCACAGGATCATTTTCAGGCAGGCGAAACCATCCCATATGGTTACTATAAAGTAATCAATACGATAACACATGGCTCATTGAAGAAGGCAACATACGTGATGGTCCAAGACTAAGGTATTATTAGTAAGTAAATTAGTATGTTAGCCGAAGCATCACCCAGATGAAACGCACCAGGGGACCCTTGTGCGTATTGTTCCATTCTCCTATTCTTTCACCAACCACATCTGGTGCAAGGTATTGTGCAAACGTGTTGTTCGAGTTGACGTGCACGACGTTCGCCACCAATATGTGATCTGAGCTGTTCTGGCCAACACTGGGTAAATGGACGACAGGTTGTATGCCAACCTTTTTTAAGGCTGCACGGTCGCCGATACCTGAGAGCATGAGCAACTGCGGGGTGTTAATAGAGCCAGCGGAGAGGACAACCTCCTTATGGGCGTAGACCCGAATAGCAGGCGCTAGAAAATCGAACCTGGCTTTGAGCAAACTAAAGTGGAAGTATTATCAATTAGAACTACGTACATCTCATCTTGGACTCCACAAACTCAACCCCTGTGAACCGAGGTTTACCATTTGATGTGCCCGTTTGGACGAGTCTGGTCACTCGCGCATTGAGGAGAGCAAATAGATTCGGACGCGCAATATATTGAGGAGCGAGGTAGGCTGTCGCGCTACTGCTTCGTCGACCATTGCCGATAGATCCTTGAACCCATCCTGTACATAGATTCTATTCAGTAGGCGTAAAAAAGCGGCGATACTGTTTCTGGATCACCTATTCCGATAGTATCACCCGAATTCGTGTCGGCATTAAAGTAAAACTCGTTTGGGAGCTCTTTCGTCAAGTCTAACTGTTCAAACATTTAAGGGCTAGATGTTATTTTGAGCTTTAAACCTTTAAGTAAGATCACTTACGATTCGCTTGTCAAGCAGGAGGGGGTAACCAGGCAATGAGACGTCCACTAGTCCGCTCTTAAAGTGCACTTTGGGAAGGTACTCGTTGGAGGATGGATGCTGGAAAGTGAGACGTGACACCTTGTAAATGTAGCGAGTATACCTCGTGATGCGTACCGTGTTATGGTTGTCACTAACAGCCACCCAATGCTCATTCTTCGGCGCCCAGTACTTCATCAAATACTCCCACGACCATCTGGGATCGTCTGCGATACGCGCCCAGGCGTCGTGGTCGTCTCGCGAGCCTCGATTGTACACCTAGAACTTCGCATAAAAACATGGTAGCAGATGCCCATGTGTATGCTCTTACCATAGAATCTTTCAGGCCAATTAAGTAAAATATTTGAAAAGTGTAAGAACAACTCACTTATAGTGCTACTGCCACCTAGTACGTGTCCTCGTGGATAAGGGACTGAGCGGCCATTCAAACCAACCTGCTCGTGCATTGTGAGCGACTCCTTGCACCTGGAAGTGAACAGTAACAAACCTGGGGTGTAGTAGTATAATTCCTTTTTTTTAAAAAAAAACTCTGAGAGTGTCTGGGTGAGGTCTGGGTACCTCGCTCACCAATCATAGCTGAAGAAAGACACCAAAAATTAGCATCCAGTAATTGCGAGCGTTCGTGACGAACGCAAAGATGCCACACTCACGCAGTTCCTGGAGCTAGGGATAGACAGAGCGAGGGGATTTCTGCCGCAAGCACGCCTTCATGCCTTTCACGGAGCATGCACCCATCAGTGTTCTTGCACAAACAAAGAAAGCAGAGAGAGGAGGAGAAAGATGACCAAAAATTCGAACACTCACGATCCTCCGGCTTCGAGCAGTAGGACGCTCACACTGGGGTCCTCGCTCAGCCGGTTCGCAACGACTGCGCCCGCGGTACCGCCACCCACGATGACGTAGTCGGCCGTCATCGCGTGCGGAGGGAGGTCGGACGGGGAGTGGTAGAGCACAGCCAGCGTGGGAGACGTCAGGTAGGATGCCACGAGGAGCGTCCCGAGGAGCGCGAGCATTGAGTTGTGGCGAAGCGTCGAATGGTACGGCATTGTGGAGACGGACGATGAGCGGTAGGTGATCGAACGGTCGGAGATCTCGCTGATGTTTATGTAGTGAGCGTAGGCTGCGCTTGTCCGATTCTGAGGCGGGTCGTCGAAAGACTGCACTTGGACATCGTGCAGTGTCACTGCCGTGAGCCGCGACAGCGGCTGGAACAGCTTGCGTGAGTCCTCGAACAGTGCCTGCGTGGCTTCATACAAGCTTTAAAAAAAAAGATGAGTTCGGTAGATTATCAAGAAGTCGAGAGACCGTGCTCTTTTCGATTCGGGAGGTGCTTTTGCGCTTAACCGTTTGTATCCTCCCGGAAGGTGTGTACCCACACGAGGAATCAGCGCAGCGTAGCCTCGTGAGGGGATCGTTGGGTGAGCTTCCCGCCCCTCGTTCCGAGTGCCACACGCCCTGGCCACCATGGGATGATAGAAGCAATATTGTTAACCCGACAGTCAACTGCGCACACTCGGTTCACGACACATGTGCCCTGGATGCATCCGCCTTGTGTATTGTCAGCTGACCGAGATTCGTACACGTCGAAACAAACAAATAAACGAAAATAAAAGAGAAGGAAGAAGTAAACGAACAACAAAGGGTGGTTCGAAAAGCATAAAAAAGAAATAAGGGTAGAGGCGCCAGTCGGGACCGAGGGATGAACGACAACCATAGTAGCGCATAAGAAGAAGAAATAACGCAACAGCTCAATAAAGTTCCAAGTCCAACTTCCTCACAAAAATCTCCCCTTTGCCCTTTGCTCAGGTGCGCGGGATAGCCCGGTAGTAGGCCGGAAAGCGGAAAGGCGTCTATACGAAGCCGCGTCCGCCGCGCTTGGCGTCGATTCGCTTGAAGCGTTCTGCCTCTACACGCTTGTTGATCACGCACATGGACGCGAGGAACAAGCCGATGACGACGGCCATGAATCCGTAAACAGTTCTAAAAGAAAGCGTCTTAGTCCCTCAGAACAAGAAAAAAAGGAAAGGCGGGTGGGCAGAGTTCTCAAAAGCCAGAAGAAGCACTCACGTGAAGATGTTGTTCAGAGTTGTGTCCGCAAACTTGGTGATCGGACCGACGCACGTCTTGTTCTTGGCCACAAAGTCGGCGACGACGCTCTGGCTGACGCACACGCTCCCGCCGATCGTCGCGTTCCCACCGTCCTCAAAGTAGCCGCAGCACTTGAGCGAGTCCTGGAGCTTGATCCGGGTCTCGTCCGACTGGCGGAGCCAGACCCGGTGGAAGTTGTCGCGCTCGCGGAGGGTGAAGAACCAGACGAAGGTGCCGATGACGATGATGCCGAGGGCGTCGACGATGAGGGTCCAGTTGAGGAGGACGAGGCCGAAGGTGACGTGGTTTCGCTGGACGATGGCGCCGATGGAGAGGACGAAGGTGATGAGGAGGAAGATGCCTAGGACGAGACCGGCTGGAGGGAGAGCCGAGAGAAGACAAGGGAGAGGGAGGGGGGTCGTCAGCTATCTGTGCGGGCTAGGTGCCCCTTTCGACAGGAAGGAAGGACGTACCGGTGAGATCTGCGTCGGAGAGGACGAGGTTGAGCATGAGATTAGGGGCGCGCCAAGCGATGGACAGGGCGATGGAGACGATTCCGGAGGCAAGGAGACAGAGGTCGAGAAAGGCCCAGATGCCCATGAGCTGTTTGGACGGCATGGTTGCGAAGGAGAGTTGCGAAAATAGGACAGAGGTGTACTAGGTGGGAACGTCTGGAATTTTGGGCGTATGAGCACGGCTGCAGGCCTGAAGGAGTAGACGTGGGCGCACCTGAGACGACAGAGTCTAACGCTGGGCGAGGTTGTGGATTATACGGCTTGACGGACTGGGACGTCTAGCGTCGGAGAGAGGATGGGGGGGTGACCTAGCACCGAGAGAGCGATAGAAACGACAGAAGAGAGTTTGACTAGTCGACAGCGATCGACGCTGGCTTGTCCACAGGACGGTGAGAGAAGAGAGAAAAAGAGGGAACGGACAGAACCAGTCAGCCGCGGACGGAGAGAGCAGAGCAGGAGGGAGGGCAAGAGAGCAAGAGAGCCGCTGCAGGCAAGGGCCGGTCTTAGGGGAGCGGTCGCAGGGGCTGTGGAAGATGGAACTCGGTTGATGGAAGTTTCACTCGTTGGCAAGCGGACCGTCCCGGGTTTTTATTTACGACCATGGGCAAAGGCCTCGGTAGTGGCCACGCAGAGTCGAGCATGTTCTCTCGTGGTTATGCGGGCACGCACTTTGTCTTAGTATGGAGATTAGCTCCGATAAGTTGTCTTGTAACGCCTTTTGTTCTGCGGTTGAAGCAGGCATGAAGCCGGAAGCAGGTCCGGCTGTCGTCCCGTGTCCAAATGCTTCCTGTGCTCGTGGATCATTTTTCTATTTTGTTTATATCATTTACTGGCTGCTGCCAGCTGGACCCATCTCTCATCACCGCCATCCATCATCAGCAACAAACCCAAGCTGCATCCTCGCAGCTCAGCCTCGTTTCGTCGTCCACGAGCCCTTCTCCGACTTGTCTTCCCCCCAGCAGTAATCATCTTCGGTCGTCGGCACGGGTTGTTCCAGAAACGGCAAACAAAGAGCCCGGCCATGCGACTCTATTGAGCCGACTTCCTGGTTCCTGAGTCCCCTCCGACTCTTCCGCTTCCGAAGGGCCCATGACATCTCTTCGGCCACCGACAAAACTGACGACGCCTGGGGCGACCTGTTTCAGAACATCATACTTGGCCATCGACAAGCTGAAGAATCGCGACGAACAAGTTCTTGGCCCTAGGATAGCTCACGATCCCGTTACTTCCCAAGGGAGTCATTCAGAAAAGAACGAAACAACATGTCAGTTGACGTCGTCCCCACCGCTCTCACCGGCGGCTCCCTCCTCCTCGCCTGGCAGCTCAAGCACAAGCGCGTCCTCATCGTCGGTGGCGGCGAGGTCGCCTCTGGTCGTCTCGAGTCCGTCCTCGTTGCCGACGCCTCCGTCACCCTCATCTCCCCGAGCTCAGGCCTGCACCCACTCACCCAGAGCCTCCTCCGTGCCCTCCCCGACCGGATCACCTACCACGACCGCCTCTTCGCCGGGCCCGAGGACCTCGAGGGTGTCGACATGGTCCTCACCGCCGTCGACGACGTCGACGCCTCGCGCGCCGTCGCCGACCTCTGCCGCGCACGCCGGATCCCCGTCAACGTCGCGGACGACCCGCCCGCGTGCGACTTCTACTTCGGCTCCCAGATCCGCGACGGCCCGCTCCAGATCCTCATCTCCACCAACGGCCAGTCGCCCAAGCTCGCGAACCTGCTCCGCAGGCAGATCGAGAGTGCGATCCCGCGCGAGGCCGGCGCGGCGATCGAAAAAGTCGGCGCGCTGAGGCAGAAGCTCCGCGAGCGCGCGCCGGGCGTGGGAGGGGCGCTGGGCAAGCGGCGGATGCGTTGGATGATCGACGTGTGCACGGCGTGGGAGATGGAGGACCTCGCGCAGCTCGAGGACGGCATGATGGACAGGCTCCTCGACGACGGTTGGGAGCGCGACCGCGTTCCGACGCCCGCGGAGGTCGGTGTGCCATCTTCGGGTGTGCAACGCCTGTCAGAGCAGTTGTCCCGCGCAACCTCGTGGAAACAATCGCCTGTTCTCCCGGCCACGTTAGGCTTTGTTGTCGGTGCCACAGCGACGTTTGCGGCGTACTGGTACGGCCACAAGCGACGATTCTGAGCTTGCAGCCCAAGTCGTGTCTCTGCAATGCGCGCTTGTTTCTGCCGTATATCTCCACATCCATTGCGTTTCATCACTAGAAGCCTGCCGGACATATCTCCAATCGAACAGCTCGCATATTTTACAAAAGAAATATGAATATATTCCGTTAATTAAATGTGGCAATTCATACAGGATTCTCAGTTGAGAACCACCCTCTGTGACTTGGCACCGCCGTGGTCCGCCACCACCAACAGGCTGTTGTTGTCCAGCGCAAGCATACCCGACCAATAACTCGCCACCGGGAACACCGTCGTCTTCCTCTGCCAGCTCACACCCCCGTCCGTGCTCGTGAGCACCTTCACCGCGGATGAGTTCGGCCAGTCGCGCGCGGACGTGTCCTCGTTCGTCATGAAGCTCGCCACGAGCGTCCCGCCCACGTTCACCACCTGCGGCGCGCCCGCGTTCGCGTCAGACGCGGGCGAGCTGTACACCACCCGGCGGTTGCCCCACGTCGCGCCGTCGTCGGAGGAGGTGACGCTGTTGACCGTGAACGCGCCGTTGATGCCAGTCTCGAACACGGCGATGAGGTTCCTGCCGGTACCGACGCTTGCGACCCCGACCATCCCGTCGCGGACGTTCAGGCCCGAGCCGGAGACGATGGTAGAGAGCGACCAGGTCAGGCCGCCGTCGGTCGAGGTGCGCACCAGGTTGTCCTGGTCCGAGCCGGACACCTCGCGCGAGTAGTACAGCTGGAGCGCGCCAGTGGAGGAGAGCCGCATGAAGGGCTCCCAGTTCCCGTTCGTCGGCCCTGGGTCCGACGCGGGCTGGGAGAGGTACTGCCAGTTGCGGCCGAGGTTGTCCGAGTAGCAGATGGTGATGCGGAAGTAGGTGTAGGCGCCGGTGTTCCCGTTCGCGCGGGAGTGGTTCCGGAAGGCGACGAGGACGCGGCCTGGAGAGAGCAGTGGGTGAAGAGGGTCTTGGTCAGTCCAAGGAGAGATTCGGCCATAGGGGAAGCAGCGATCTCGAACGTACCAGACGGAAGCTGGATCGGAAAGGGATTGTCGATGTCACCAACGCCGCGGGTGACTTCTCCCTGCGGCTGCCACGACGCGCCGTTGTCGTGGGAGATGACGACGGTGATGATGTTCGTGTCGCCGGAGAAGGCTGTGTACACGCCGAGGAGCGAGCCGTCTGACAGGCGCGTCGCGCGCGGGTACGTGCCTGCGCCGAGGCTGGACGCGCTCCCGCTCAGAGAGGGAATCGTGCCGCGCTGGGCGAGTGTGCTTGGAAGCGTGGACGCCTGCGAGGGGACGAGGAAGAGGGCGAGGAAGGTGGCGAGGAAGTATAGGAGGACGTGCGGTCGGGCTGCCATGGTGGTAGAGCGCATGTAGTTGGCCGAAGTCTCAAGTTTCACTGCATATTTATGGATCTGAGTGGGGGATTCGTCTCGAACCTGTCCTGCAGCAAGCGAGGGTCCTGTGCATCGCCAAGTGAACCGCGGGTTGGTTTTCTTCAACGCATCATCTGCGGAAAACGGGGCCCCCGTCGGAATGGTTCTTTTCGCGTATCATTAACCTTTAGACAGACCAGTAGCCGAGAGTTGTAGGTTGCAGAAGACTTGACGTGAGTCTGGTGACCGGGAGGATGGAGGCGATGACGGACGTCGGAGTGGAAGGAACGATGGAGGGCAGCATGGTCGCTCGGATGGACAAGTCCGACGGATCGCCGCCACTCCAACGTAGACTCTATCTCTCTTTTCTTCGTCAGTCCTCATTCAATGTCCTATCACCTATCATGCCTTCCTTCTGCACTATTCGTTACCCATTTTGGGAATATGCACCACAGAATTTTAGATACGTTACCTTGCGCGATACTAAATATTTACCCTAGTTCTGTTCGTGGATGGTGTAGCATGTATATGCATCAGCTTTTACAGATTGGTCTAGGATTACGACTCGTAACTTCAACAGCTTAGATTTTACTCTTTGATTTGTCCTCACGAGCCGCAGCCGCATGGGCCTATACTCCGTCGGCCGAGAGGACGTTATGAACTTCATAAAGACGGCTACTTTTCTCTACAAACTGATCGCATCGGCCTGTACAGCTGAGGTTCTAGCGCACCGAAGTGATCTTTAAAGCCATTTGTTTTTCTATCTGACATTTGGTTACATCATATCATAGCCTTAGAGATTTGAGAACGTTTTATTGCAGCCGTTTACCTGCAGCCATTCATATACGCTATCGTTAGCAGATTCAGTAAGCGATGAGCAATTCAGTCCGACGCTCTAGCCGAGTTCTTTTTGACCAAGCACATGACCAGTGAGCTGTGATATATATGATACTTGGCTGGCAAGTTTTGGATAGACTGCGCTTTAAGTCTGTCTGCTTGATCTCGTAATTGAAATAAATCTAAGTAGATGTTCTGTCCAAACTCTGCTTGCACTTAAGGAGTCGTTGGTCCCATTGAGATTCTTGGTCCAAGAACGCACTACTGGGGCCCCTGACGTTTACCCCCTGCCCCTGAGCTGCACCTTGAGCTTCGGAGTCGGAAGCAAATCAGGCCTTCAGCCGGATCACTTCCAAACGTTTTCCTTCCCTCGCAACCTGTCTGTGCTCGAAAGAGCTGCCCATGCCTAAAACACGCTCGCGTAAGGTGCCAGTAACGAGCAAAGCTGCTTCGCCTTCCTCCCATGCGACAGCCCGGAACACCAGCCAGCCAGCCTCGTCGACCACACGGGCCGTGATCCGTCGCTTTCATGTTCTGCTTAAACGACGAGCACAGCTGCTGTCCTCTGGAGACAAGTCGTCCGAAACAACGTCTAATCTTGCAGAGATTGAGAAAGAAATTGATTCGCTCGGCGGGCTAGATGCGTATCAGCGGATGTCAATCACGGGGCAGAGCTCCCAGCGCGGTGGTGGGAGTGAGAAAGTGTTCATCGCCTGGCTCCGCGAACTGGGCTTAGAGCAGAGATATACCGGAAAGGGGAAGTCGAAGGTTACTACTGACGATTGTCTGTATCGGTGGGTCGATACTTTTTCAAGTGCAATAAGGCTCTCACAAAGCTAATGTTCAGGATAGTCTCCTCGAGGTTGGTGCTCTCAAGCCTGACAACTACCGCTCCTGTTCCCACTGGATAAATGCCCTTCCCATTGATCTTCACTCTCAACACCCCGATATTATGGAGCAAGACTTCCTGATGTTTGATCCAGATGAACACCAGGCGCGTTGGGACGCCATCAGTCTCAGCCTAGTCGTCAACTTCGTCCCAGACGCCAAAGACAGAGGTACTTTCAAGTCCCCTGTGGTAATAAATTTCTGATCGGCATTATGCAGGGCGGATGCTTTGTCTGGCGCATACTATGCTGCGTCCGGATGGTTTACTCTTCCTAGCGCTTCCACTTCCCTGTGTCCAAAATTCACGTTACTGCACTCCTGAACACCTAGAAGAGCTGATGTCTACCATTGGTTTCTTAGAGATGAGGAAACGGTGGAGACAGGGTGGTCGAATGGCTTATTGGCTCTACCGCAAAGCGGAAACTCCCGCAAAATCCACCAAGAGACATGACTTTGTATCGAAGCGCATTCTGAGAGATGGAGCTCACCGAAACAACTTCACCATCTTGTTGTAGTTGTCACTAATTTGTTCACTCGTCGCTGATAGAGCTGCTTCAGTGCTTGAGCCGGTACCATATGAGTGACTGGCATGAAAAATTTCGAACATCTAACAAATCTGATGATCCAACCCATGGTTACAAATCCCACGACTCGACTAATTGAAGGGCCAATGAAAACTCCCGTCTCATCACGGTTATACGGAGTTGACTAGAGATAGGCGCAAGAGAAATTTCATGTCGAATTTGGGCGTGATTCCGTATAGTTGTTCAGAATTTCCTAATTTATATATAGTCACTGGAAAAATGAAAATACATAGAAACGTGTTGATCAAAATAGTGGGCATGATTGTAAGGGGAAAAATGAACTCATAGAATACACATTCAGATTGAATGAGGCCTTCAGCGCGCTTTTGGACGCGTCGTGGGGACGAATTAAATGACCGTGTTAAGCTGCTGACATAATACGCGCCAGGTAAACTCAGGCTCATCTTCCAGACCGCGCGCCTTGCGCACCAACCCCCACCATCCCTCGCTGCGTTCTCGGACTCTTCTTGGTTTGGCCATGGCAGTCGAGCTCAACAGACAGCAATTCAACTTGCGACTCAAACTGGTCCTCGACCGCTGGACTGTGCGTCTTTCACGCTTGGGTTGTGCGGCCGAATCTGGGCCGACATGGCGTTTCTCTTATTGACACTAAATTTCCAGCAGGCCGGACAAAACGACGAATGCGCGTCCATCGCCGACTCTAGTGCATTGCTTCTACTCGCAGGTGATCCTGCTGCTGAGGACGAGCCTATAAAAAAGGGTACAGCTTTCCAGGTGCGCTCAGCTTTGGTGCATTATTTCGGAGCGCTTGCGCTGACCTTGTGTTGTGGCGCGCAGCAATGGTTGTTGGGCTTTGAATTCCCTTCAACATTTATCTTGTTCCAAAAGGACAAGGTCTTTGTCCTTTGCTCTGCGTCAAAAGGTACGTCGCATTTTGGAACACCAGAGCTTGAACTGAAGCAGAATGATCGCGTCATCAGCGAAAATTCTCGCCCAAGTGCAAGGGGCGGGAAACCCAGTGCCTGTAGAGGTCTTCAGTATACCAAAGGCCAAGGATCCTCCTAACGACGCGTTTGAAAGATTTTTTGCTGCGTACTCAGCGCACCAACGCGTCGGAACAATGATGAAGGAGGTGTACACCGGCAAACTCATCGATCAATGGAACGCAGCCGTTGATAGCAGTGGGAACAAGCCTGAATACGTAGACATGGCTCCGGCTGTTTCATTCTTCTTGGCAGTAAAGGACGAAGATGAATTGGTGTGTTCCACTTGAATTTCCACGTCAGGCTCATCTCACGTATCACAGGCCGCCACACGAACAGCTGCGAAGCTGACTTCAACTTTGTTGGCCCACCATGTTGCCGTCAAACTAGAAATGATCTTGGACCGAGAAACAAAGCTTTCACACGAGACTTTTGCTGCGCAGATCGAAGGGCGTCTGGGTTCCGGGGATAAAGGGCCTGATATGAAGGTTTGGGACAAGGGAAAGAATCTAGGAAAGGTGCGAGAACTCGGCATCTGCATATGCTTTTACTCATCATTTTTTCCCCTCTAGGTTGATTGGCAAGCTACCGAATTCTGTTACTCTCCTATCATCCAGTCACGTTCTACAAAAGCTGGATACGATCTGCGCCCAAGTGTTGAGTCTAGTGACGATGACATGGCTCATCAAGGGGTTCTTCTTGTCTCCGTTGGGCTTCGCTATAAAGGATACTGCGCGAACCTAGGTCGCAGCTTTATTGTTGATCCAACGAAGGTTGGTTAACATGCAATCTCTACGAGATTACGGAAGTGCTGATTTTATAATGCTACCAGGAACAAGAATCAGTCTACAATACTCTGTTGGCTCTTCAGACTGAACTACTCGGTGTGATGAAGAATGGTGTCACCGCTCGTGATGTCTACCAGCATGCCCTGACTTTCATTCGAGAGAAGAAGCCGGAGCTGGAGAAGAATTTTGTCAAGAACATAGGTTTTGCTGTATGTTTACATCTCTGTGCTACCATTCTGTTTCACTCAAGACATCTACAGATGGGACTTGAGTTCCGTGACTCAGCATATCTTCTTTCATCGAAGAATGCCAAACCGCTCAAGACCAACATGATCTTCAACCTGGCTCTCGGATTCCAGGATCTCGAGGAAGCGGGAGGCAAAAAGTGTGTATGCATTCAATGCGTCATTTCTGATTGTTGAAGGCTTTTCTAGATACGCTCTTCAGCTTACAGATACCGTTCAGATTGGCGATTCAAAATCCATGCTCCTCACTGAAGGAGTTAAGTTACCCAAGGAAACACTTTTCTATCTGAACCAAGAGGATACCAAGGAGAAGGCCACAAAACCTGCGAAGGCAACTTCGTCCAAGGCTACCACTAGCAACGGCTCTCCTTTGAAGAACAAGATGGCTGGTGGAAAGGTTTTAAGGAACAAGACTCGTAGCGCAGCCCAAGAGGAAGTCTTGCAGACAACTTCCATGCGCATACGAGAGCACCAGCGCGAGTTGCTTGAAAAACTACAGCAAGAAGGTTTAGATAAATACGCCGAGGAAGGTGATGGGATGGGAAAGAACGAAGGAAAGTCGTGGAAGAAGTTCCTCAGCTACAAAGGCGAGGGTGGATTGCCGAAGGAAGCTGAAAGCTTGCGAGTAGGTGGTTTGTCGAAGGACAATGACGAATATGATTGATGAGTCTTCCCCAGATCTTTGTTGACCGCAAGGCTTCGACGGTAATCTTGCCTGTACATGGCTTTGCGGTTCCGTTTCACATCAATACAATTAAGAACGTTAGCAAGAATGAGGAGGGTGAATTTACATACCTCCGGATCAACTTCCAAACACCGGGCCAACTGGCAGGCAAGAAGGAGGACACAGTAAGTCAGGTGGCCTGCTCCCCTTTGATATGGGTTAACATCTCTCGAAGCCGTTTGAGGATCCAGATTCCACTTTTGTTCGTTCCCTCACCTATCGCTCACTCGACAGCCATCGCTTTGATGCGCTCGCCAAGCAGATCACCGACCTGAAGAAAGAGCTGAACAAGCGCGAGCAGCAAAAGAAGCAAATGGCAGACGTTATTGAGCAAGACCGACTAGTTGAAATCAAGGGACGCCGCCCGCTTAAGTTGCAAGAAGTCTTCGCGCGTCCAGCACTTGACGGAAAACGTCTGCCAGGTGAGGTAGAGATTCATTCGAACGGCTTGAGGTACACATCTCCCGGGAGCAGTCAGAAAATTGGTAAGCTGATTGTTAATATTGTTAACACTATACACTAACTTCATGTCAGACATCCTGTTCAGCAATATCAAGCACCTGTTCTTCCAGCCCTGCGATTACGAATTACTTGTTATCATTCATATTCACCTCAAGGCACCAATCATCATTGGTAAGAAGAAAGCACATGTATGTATTGGACTTTACATCATAAATTAGCGTGTGTGCTGACAACCTTCAGGATGTTCAATTCTTCCGCGAAGCTTCGGACGTACAATTTGACGAAACTGGCAACCGCAAGCGCAAATACCGGTATGGTGATGAGGACGAAATTGAGATGGAGCAGCAAGAGCGCAAACGCAGACAACTTCTCAATCGCGACTTCAAGGATTTCTCAGAGAAGATTGCTGAAGCATATACACAATCAGTGAGCAAGCTGATTTTTCTGACAAAGGGTTTGTGTGTTGAACTCTTGCAATAGACAGGTGAAGGTCTTGATCCCGATATTCCTTTCCGCGAGCTTGGTTTCGAGGGTGTTCCCTTCCGTACGAATGTTAGGCTCCAGCCCACAACGGAGTGCTTAGTTCACCTCTCCGACCCACCATTCCTCATCGTCACTCTCGCGGATATTGAGATTGCCTCCTTGGAACGTGTTCAGTTTGGTCTTAAGCAGTTTGATATGGTGCTCATCTTCAAGGACTTTACTCGCGCGCCGTTGCATATTAATTCTATCCCGAGCTCCCAACTTGATGATGTCAAGAACTGGCTCGAGTAAGCTTATCTTTGTGTTCTCTGCCGAAACTCAACCTCTAACTACTTGGCCCACTTCATAGCTCCGTAGACATTCCTTTGAGCGAAGGCCCAGTCAACTTGAATTGGGGACCAATCATGAAGATGATTAACGAGAGTCCATTCGAATTCTTCCGGGAGGGTGGTTGGTCGTTCCTCGCGGGCTCAGGAGGCGGTGCCGAGGTACGCTTTAATATAACCTTTTTTTCAAAAAAACTTTAGTTGCTCATAGATTACAGAGCGAAAACGATGATGACTCAGATACTGAATCTGAATTTGAACAAGATGACGATGAATCCGAACCAGAGTCAAGTGACGAGAGCGACGAGAGCGACTACTCAGATGCAAGTGATGAATCTGGTAGTGGCTCAGACTTCGACGATGATGAAGAGAGTGGTAAGTAACTCCTTTGCTCTCTGTCTTTCTTAAGCTCACAAGGTATTTAGGCGAGGACTGGGACGAACTTGAGCGTAAAGCGGCAAAATGTGGGTTTCTCTTCACTTCCCAGCCAATGAACATAAAGCCTAACATTGTTTTCCCTTAGCTGACAAGAAAAGACTGGAGCAAAACCGCGCCAACGGCAAGATGGATGACTCTGACGAAGAAGATGAACGGCCGAAGAAGAAGGCACCTGCCAAAGCCAAGGGAAAGCGGTGAAAGCGCTTTTGATGCATTGCTTTATATCCTTTTTTTGTACTCTCATCCATTCCCAACCTGTAGATATATATTACAGCAACAGAGCCGCCACCGAAGGTGTTGCTTTCAATACACGCAATGTTCAGCCTACAACACAGAGTTTTTATGCTTTTTTTACGCTAGCTATTTCCTTCTTAAAGGAGTAAACACTTTTTCAATCTCGTTCAGAGTGGCGTGACCTGCTCCTCGCGCCATGCATATAAGGCTGAAAGAGCACCGCCAGCACCCATTGTAGATGTTGCGCAAATGCTCCATAGTGCTATCACTAAGGCCTCCCTAAGCGAGCGAGCAAACCAAAGCGTGGTGAGTAGCGAAGATGCCGCCATGAAGGCACCATCCCATTGAAGGAAGTTCCGAGCACCGTCTGCGATGGTGATCGGCTCTGTTGAATTGATTTTCCGAGGAACAAACTCGTTTATCAGCGCAGGTGTGTTATCGCGGATCGGCCACACTAGAGCGAAATGAGGTAGTGCAGAAATAACAAAGGTGAGTGCGTAAAGGGTTTGTGCCGTACGGCGACCTGATTTGTACTCTTTCCCGGGCCGAACAAGCAAGTGGAATCGCTGCGCAATCAACATGGAAAGCGGAAAGAACTGCCAGAGAAGGATGACGTGTATATCTTCCGTAACAAACATTGCGGTGGTCGGAAGTAAGTATCCGATTACGAATGAGAAGAAGGTCGCTTCAGCATATGTCCGATCAAGGTGGCCAACGCGCCGTGTACGACCGGTAATCAGAAACAAGAGCCAATAGATCGGAAAGATGAGGGCACCAGAAAGCCGCTGACATATCAGGCTTAGAATAGCAACACAGACGCTTGACAGGACAAAACTGCGACCATGACGAGCCGCCTCCAACAACATAAAAACAGGAATCGGCGATAAGTTTGTGAGACACTCGATGAAATACCGCCTCGCAGTTATATCGGTGAGCCCAGCTTCGAAAAAAACAACGAGACCACAGATCTCATTGTCAAGCTTTAGATGGCCAGTGATCCCAATCTCTCGTCTGATATATGAATCTGAAGCACAGGCTTCAGTAAGTTTGTCTTGAAGAGATTGGGGGAATCCGTCGATGAACATGTTCTTAACAACAAGAGCCATCAGGCTCGGATAAAGAATCAGCGGAAGGATTTTATCTTTTGAACGTTTATATAAGCGGGATCTTCATGGAAATGAAATGAAAAACGACGCACGAACGAGTAAAGACATTCTTACTCTTATTTTATCAAGCTACGTGAAGTTCGAAAACTGGGTCTTGCTGGTTGCAAGCAAAAGCAGAAACGATAAAAAGTGAATGAGAGCAATACGCTGTGACAGTCACGGCTGATTGAATCTGTTATGTAATCATAATATCAGGTGAAAGTACTACTTATACAAAGGGCCCTACGGGCAAACCTGGACACTAGCTGGAACGCCCTTAACCAGACTTTCCGGCAAATTCTGCCCCTACAACATATCTATTACGACGCTTCTCGTGCCCAAAACACGGGTATAAGGGTGGCACACAATAATATATACATATGTTACTTGAGTAATAGTAGACAACATCTACTTAGTTTCTACGCATGTAACTTCTTGACAACGACAGCCATGTGAGGTCATGGTTTGTGGGGTAGATGGCAGTGGGCGATTGGGAAGGCGAAAGCACGGCATGTCAGCACAAATCCCTCGACCGTTCTGCAAGTCGAGTTGGGGATGCGTGAGGCGGATGGAAGCGGATGGTATGCAGGAACACGGCGCGTCCGGGCGCAAATACATCGATTGTCCTTCACAAGCTTCAAGTATAAAGAATGAGAGAAGGGGGTTGCAAGGTGGATGGTAGGAGAGGACGGACGAGGGTCAATGACGGGCAGCAAGACGGCGCGCCCTGGCGCAAATCCGTCCATTGCCCATTCATCTCTACGACATCACTACGCATGGTCCAAGGCCGTGCAACACAGGCTCGAAAGCTGGGGCGCGAGCCTCCCAGAGCTGAGGCCGAGTCCGCATACGCGCAGCAATACGTATCACTCTGCCTCAAAGAAGATCGGAGAGAAAGGAGAGGGTCACAACGTGCCAGCAAGCAGCCAGATAGCATTTATTTACTCTGGTCCGGAGCCCTTTCGCTCGTGCATCCGTCGCTCTACCTTTTGTTCTTTATTGACTTTCAACTAGTATTATGATTATTAGACTTAACAGGTTGTTAAATATACTCATTCTTGTTGATATGCTTATTACAGTTTCTGTTTTGCTTTAGGCTTGGTGTGTCTCTGTCAGGTGCTTCAAAGCTTCACCTCTCCATTCGTGTTATGCCTTTCGGATCACCGGACCCGCGCCTTTGGGTGGCTGTGCCAAATTAGACCAATGAGCGACGAGCTGTCACATGAAATCCCACCCGAACCTGAGACACTGAAGTGTTCAGGAATAAGTACTTGTCCAATGATGCTAGATCACAAATCTCCGTATGCACATTTACAAAGCTGAATTCCTTTTGTCAGCATTTTCACTCGTAATTCATCCTTCAAAGGGGACTTTGCGTGTCGATATTTAATCGAATTAGAAATTCACTTGGAGGATTCTGCACCCTGAAAAGAAAGGCATTGAATCCAGCTAGCTACTATGTTTGTATGTGGTCTTATATATCTAGTAGGCAGTATGCCCCCCGGAGTCACATATGTTGTGTCTCAGGTTCCTTTTTTGTTTATCATCATCCAGATGTTCCCGCCATACGCCCTTCTCTCCAAGCGTACACAGCTGAAAGAGCAGCAGCAGGCCCAAGGGCAATACCTGCTGTAACGTTCCACAGGAAAATGAGCAAAGTCTCCATAATGGAGCGGGAAAACCAGAGCGAGGCTAGCATAGCTGAGAGGAAAATACAGACGCCGTCCCACTGCAGGAAGATGAGGGTAGTGATTGGTGCCGTGATTTTCTTGTCGATGTAAAAAGGTGGCACGAGAAAACCATAGAGTTCCTCGGGGTTGAAGCTCATCGTCCACATAGCATATAGGTGCTGGGATGCAGTTATCACAAAAATGAAGATATAAAGAGCTCGGTTCAACCCCTTTCCACTGCTCTTTGGATTCTGGAGAATGAGCAGAAGAACGAGCTGTTGAATGGGCAACATCAAGAATGGAAAGACCTGCCAAGTCGCATTACTATACGGCTCTCGGAGGAAAACCATCATGATTGTGGGCAATATATAGCCAATGGCAGAGGCGAGAAGTGTGGCGAAGGCGTGTGTTGCACTGGTCGGCGCAACGGTTTGTGCTCGTCCGGTGAAGATGAAGAGAAGCCAATAAAGCGGGAGTGTAACGCCTCCTGTAACAAGCTGGCACGTTGTATTTATGATAGTAACCGCCACAGCTGAGAACAGTAAGCCACGACCTCTGCGACCAGCTTCGACATAGAAGAATGTGAAGATAGGGATGAGTTGCCCGCAGAACCAGGCGGAATATAGAGCATCGGCCTCGAACGCAGCACTAAAAAATGTGACGACGATGCAAAGAATATCATCGACTGCCTTGACATGAGTGTATGGCAAGGCATAAGTGCCTTGTGGTGCGCAACGGGTGACAAACTCCTGGTTTAGGCTGGGTGTCGATGCGTCGACCCACATCTTTCGATACGCAAGTACCGAGAACAGAGGAAAGAAGAGACAAGGCAAGATAGTCCCTGCAATATGAATATTAATATGCGTCGTAAGTACAAGGGTTAGATGCAAAAGCACGCATGGGGACACATACTTTTCCAAGTCGATTCTGCCATGGTTTGGATGAAGAAAGGAGGAGTCAAAGAGCCGGGCCTGGAAAGTGATTTGCAGAGTTCGGGCGACTGACTTGCGCCGAGTACTTATTTCAATCACAGAAATGCTTACGGATGCAGTTGCCCGCAAATTGATCTTCGATGTTTCAGACCAAGGCCGGCGCATCAACCAAAACAGACATGCACAAGTCGAGCGATTGCCGATCGCCACAGAGATAAGCGCTTTGGATCACCACAACGACACTTGCCTCACCCACGGGCGATAAAGCGGCAACTTAAAATTTGGAACGCAGAGCGTGCGGGGCTAAATTGTATAGAAGACTTGTACGCGTAATGTTAAGTAGTGCTAACTTGACTTCATCAACTTTCATACGAACACAGTATAGGTGCTCCATGTCACTCATGGAATGCCATGATACATGGATAAGAACGTAACTTATTGGCCCATCTACCAACTTTCAATGTGAAAGCCGCTCCTCCCTCCAAGCAAACAGAGCAGATACGGCGGCTGCGGGCCCAAAAGCCAAGCTCCCAACAAAATTCCAAAGCAAAACTAGGACGAGCTCTTTGGCCGAGCGTGCGAACCAAAGCGTGACGATCAACGCGGGGATAACGATGAATACGCCGTCCCACTGGAGAAAGTTGAGCGCGCCTTGTGCCGCAGTGATGGGCTCTGTCGGTCCGATTTTTCGCGGGATGAAGCGTTGTGCTAGTTTTGTGTAGTCCGCGCCGAGTGTGATCAGCGCATGCACATGGGGAAGGGCAGAACCCAAGAAACCGAGAAGGTAGATCAACTGTATTTGGCGCTTTCCAGAAGTTTTGTCGTTCTTGGGCAACACCAATAGGGCCAATCTTTGTATGATGAACATCCATAACGGGAACGGTTGCCAAAACGCGTTGCTGTATGACTCCCGAAGGCTGACAAGGGCGATTGAGGGAATAACGTATCCTAGGATAGTAGCGAACAAAGTCGCAGAGGCATGAGAGCTGCTGATAGGTGCTCTACGATTTGCCTGTCCAGTAACGACGAAGAGGAGCCAGTATATGTTGAAAACGACACCGGCGGTGTAGCGTTGGTACAGGTATCCGTAGAGGGTCACCGCAACGGCTGAGAGGGCGATGCTACGTCCCGGTCGTCCGGCCTCGAGAAAAGTAAACGCGGGAAGGACCACGAGTTGACCGGCTAGCCAAATGGTGTATTTGAGATTGGCGTCGAAGGCCGCGGAGAAAAATGACACTAGGTTGCAAAGGATGCGGTCGACACCGGTGATGCCAGTGTAAGACAACGCAAAGGCGGTTCCAACACTGCATCGTGGGATCAACTCCGCCTTTAAAGCAGGCGTAATGCCATCGAGCAAGACATGCTTCACTGCGAGAGCAGTCAATGAAGGAAAAACGAGCAGAGGTATGATGAATCCTGTAATGAGAGATTGGTAAGGTGCTCCAAACCTGAACGTGCACAACTTACGCGTCAAAAATTTTGGTTGAGACATGATGGAAGGAGAAAAAGGAAAGGTGACCCACAAGTGACGGTTGCATGCGAGGTTTAACAATAGTTTCATCCGCCTAATCCCATGTTACTGAAACCATTGAACAATTGGCAGCTACAGTGGCACGCAGGTCAAGTGACAACAAGCTCGGTGTCAAAGATGTCGACGGTCTGAGATCTTGTGGCTGAGAGGCCCATAGTGGTTTCTTTTGTATTTCTACTAGTCTGCGACATGGAATTGAAGGGTGCGCCCCTAGAGTCAGGTGAGCCTGGCCTATGTTTGGTAGCTGCTGAATCGTTGAGCAGCGGAGTTGGCGGGAGGGAAGGAAATATTGATCCGGTCCCTTTTTTCACATGATTTCGGAGGAGGGTATTCCCGAACCCCTTCGTCAACCTGGGGTCATTCACAAGCTTGTTCTCGACTCTACCATACTTTACTGTGCAATCCTTCCAGATCCTCACAAGAGAGTTCAATTCCTTTCCAAAACTTCTACTTTTTACCATGGCTGCAACTGTTCCTATCCCTGGAGATCGTCTAAGTAGCCTCAACACGATATTCGATCCAGAATCTTTGACGCGCAAGGGTCTGTGTCCTGTTACGAAGCTCCAGGGATCTAGTTCTCCGGTAGAGAGCCATAGTTTGTACTTTGAGCAGCATGGCAAAGGTATGGGTTTATTTAGGTTCGGTGTATATTGGCTTCTCCCTAAGCGCATAATTGTGAATGACAGGGCCTATCAAGATACTCTTTATTATGGGGTAAATGGCTATGTGGTCGACTCCTTGTTAAAGAGGCTGACGCGTCCACATAGACTCAACAGCACTTCCTTTGCTTGGCTCCCACAAGTTAAGCACTTTGGTAGACAGGAGGATTATAGTGTGCTTGTGTTCGACAATCGTGGTGTCGGAAACAGCGACGCACCCCGCGGGCCGTATTCGTATGTTTTGCTTTAGTATCGAAGCTGAGGGAAAGAAAACGAATGGCTGATTCAATTCCTAATACGTAGGACAAGCGCGATGGCAGAGGATGTGGTGACTCTCCTAGACTATGTCGAGTGGAACGCGCCACACGACCTGCACATCGTCGGAGTCTCCATGGGCGGTATGATCGCACAGGGTAGGATTTCGTCTTGTCCGAAGTGTTGTTGCGAACTGATCGAAACTCTTGGTCAGAACTCGCTCTTCGCATCCCAGAACGTATCGTGTCTCTTACGCTCCTTGTGACGACAGCCGGCAAAGGGATTCTTGGAAACAGACCTCCGGTACGGCGGCTCAGACTCTCTTTACCGGGACTATGACTGACTTTGTTTTAGTGGAAAGGATTTAGCTCACTCTTACGGTAGGTTAATCAGCTTATTTAATATTTGTTTGTTGACAACCGCTTATCTGTTTTGGAAGCTTGATGACAGTTGACCCAAGGAAGGATCAAGATTATGTTATCGCTACAGTTCTTGAGATGATCTTCCCTGTGGATTGGTTGAATTCAACTGCTCCAGACGGCGAGACTTACAGGTCGAAACAGACAAAGGTACTTGTTTCTTTTTTTCTTCTGCAACTCGACACACAGACTGAGGTACTCATCTACAACCAGGCATACAAAGAGCGCATCGCTCTCTCACGCCCCCAGACTTTCATGGGTCACATTTCCCAAATGTCTGCGGGACTCACACACTATGTTTCACCCACACGCCTGGCAATCATCAACGACAACATCCCGAGGATCACGATTGCTTGCGGCGACGAGGATCATCTCGTCGACACGTCGAACAGCGACTGGCTGGCGAAACATCTCACTCGGGCAGAGTTCCAGAAGTGGGAAGGTACTGGACACGGAATTCACGCGCAGTGGCCGGAGAGAACGAATGAACTTATTACTCGCACCATTCAAGAAGGCAGGGAACGAGTTGCGAACGGATGGAAACCCAGCTAAATAAATTAGCTAGTAAGACGTTGTTTTTGTATGATCAAATGCGATATTATTCGTCATGTCGGCAATAGTATACAAGGCCACCAGCATGGACAACTGCTCATGCTGCGTGCTTAGAAAATGCAAGCCATAGACAAGCACTCGGAGCTGCTCACCGAATCTGCTTTATTTTTCACGCAAGAGGCCCTTTAGTTCCTTGCGAACATCGTCATCCATTTTCTTGAACACCACGCGCTTCACTGGTGGCTCCAGTCGGATGTTTGCAGGCCAGTCCGTACCGGCTGCGGTGCGACGTTCCATCAAGTGATCCATGAGTGTCTTTCGCTGCTCTACGCGAACAGTCGGGGTAGGCTGGGATACAACGCGGGCCGTTGCCGGCACAGAAGAGCGCGGGATGATGCGGGCAAGTCGAATAGATGTTGCGCGCATCGGAGCTAGGAGGCAGCGACGGGCAGCAGAAGGGGAAGAGAAAAGGCGCTGGAGAACACGTGAGCGGGTGAGCCGCAAGACGCGCTCTTTCAGCTTCTGGCCCCTGTCTTTCTACCTCTGCGTGGTTGTGCTGGTCCTTGGTCTTTGTAAATGAACTCGTCGTCTGCCTCTGGTTCTGGAAAGCGCAAGAGGAGCAAAAAAGATGATAGTGTAGATAATGACCCTGGTTCTAAGAAATCAAAGGGCCCAGCTGCCGGAGAGCTTGCCAAAGCGAAGAGCGCAGTGAGCAGCTTGAAACAGGCCCAGAGGATTTTACCTACGGAATGGCCTCAGTATTACCAAAGTGTAGGTGACTCGTTCTAAGCGTATGATGAGCTGGTTAACATTACCTGAAGTTGTTTAAGGTGGGTGACCCTATTGATAATTGGGTGCAATGTGCTCGCCCAGACGTTGAAACCTCTCGGGGTATAGGTATACAAAGTAAGCCAACGAAGAACTAGTATTGTATAGGACTAACCGGGCTATACAAAGGCACTCAACACTGTCTTGGCGTTTTGTGCAGCTCGTAGGCAAATGGCTATAACGTTTGATACTATAAGAGCTTCCGTTGAGAACATATTGAGAGGGTGAGAAGCTGTCGCTGTGCATTCATTAGGATAACATATTGAACTCAGTTATTTTGAAAGGCCTCTTGATTTGAAACAAGTCGCGGAAATCAAGTTGGTGTCTCCGACTGACATCACACTCAAAACTTGACCTCATTGAACTAGAGCACTTCTACCAGATATGATTAGTTTTGCTTATACTCCAAGAGATTTCTTGCAAAGCCACTCTGAATTAAAGTCAGGTAGCGAGAAAAGAGCTCGATCTCCGGACTTCAGTGCATTTTACAAAGCTAAAGCCCATGCTCTTGGCCGACCTGTTGACGATGACGAACACGTTCTCATGCTCGAGTTTACCGATAGCGATCGAGGAAGGAAGCAGCCTGGGTACTTTATCTTCAAAGATTCCGAATACGGCAACCTCTAACAGCCTCGACAACTTTCAGTGTGTCATTGTTTCTTCCGCCGACTATGACGCCAGCTGCAACCAAAAAGCTTGTCGAGCGTCGGAACGAGCGATTTATTCAAGCTGTATCAGAGTACGCAGTCCCTTTGTACGTACGGACTCGTGTTCATATTTATTTAGACTCCTCGAGGCTACGCCACCCGGCGAAGACCCGGTCCATATACTTCAAGCCGCCGCTCGTGATCATATACCAATCAATCCTCGTGAAAATAGCACAACTAAGGTCACAAATCCGATTCAGCTTTCTGTACCCGAACCCCAACAGCGGCCTTCGATTGCCGAAGTTATATCGGAAGTTGAACAACAAAGCTGGTACTCTGGCCAGATCGCATATCGGCGTACATTTGAAGCAAAAGATGGGCAGATTAGTGAGAAAACTACTGTGGTTATACACCTGGAAGCTGGCTCATTCATAAACATAGGCAAACTTGATCCACCACTATCGAACACGATTAAGCAATCCTTGAAGGCGGCGAGAAACATCGACGAACTCTACACGCATCAAGTTTCAGCCATCACTGCCCTCTCTCGGCATAAACATGTCATAGTCTCTACAAGCACTGCATCTGGGAAGAGTATGATTTACCAAGTATGATCACCCGCTTACTAGCTTACTATCAGCCTTACCTTTCTTTTCTTTTTTGCGTGCAGGTTCCCCTCATGCGGTTTCTGGAGGAAGATTCGTCAGCAAAGGCGATATTTATTTACCCGACAAAGGTTAGGACTATTTTTTGAAATTTCTTCGTTGCGGTGTCGTTGATTATATGTACATAGGCACTTGCTCAAGATCAGCGAGCGGCTCTCGAGCAATTGCTGTCGGCTTGTCCTGGCTTAGAACACATTAAAGTATGTTTACTTGTTTACGCCGAATTAAATCTTTAATATAGTGTGGACGCTTATTTATCGACAAGGTAGCTACATATGACGGAGACACACCACAGGATTTGCGGCGTGGTAAGCGTTTGTTTGTTCTCTACTCATGATTAACTCTGACAATTGACCAGGCATACGAGAGACTGTGTCGGTTATTTTTACAAACTTTGTAAGCGGAATATATGAATGAAAGCATGTCATCTTACATGCGTTTTGTGGAGGATATGATTCATGCATCCATTCTTCCTCACGAAGATCTTTGGCGTCCGTAAGCATTAATTTTCATTCTACCACCGCTGATTAATTTAAAATGCATGGTAGTTTCCTCAAAAACCTCAAACTGGTGGCTATCGATGAGCTACATTACTACTCGGCATTGTTCGGCAGGTAAGCATACACACAATCACCGCAGTCCATTTGCGATAAGGGATTCGATGGAAACGTAGTCATGTCGCAATGGTAACACGCCGGCTGAGGAGGATATGCGCTGCTGTTGGAAGTGCGTGAATACCACACATTATAGAGGAATCGCTAAAGACATCTACAGACCGGCGCTCTTTGTTTGTATCATGCAGTGCTACAATCTCTAGCCCACTTCAACACATGAAAAACATCCTTGGTATTGATGTCAGTGTAATATTTTGATCGTTGCAATATTTCTAATCGTGCTTCACTTTAGGATGCAGTAGAGGTAACTCAAGATGGAGCACCATCTGGCCAAAAGGACTTTCTTGCATGGAATCCTCCGCTCAAGGATCCAGGAGACCCTTCTCTCGGAAGAAAAAATCCAATGACGGAAGCTACAGCCCTGATGAGATATCTTATGAAGAGGGGCGTGAGAGTCATTTTGTTTTGCAAGGTATCTCCTGTCATTATAATTTAAATGGAAACTTATTTCTGCTACAGATTCGCAAAGTCTGCGAATTGGTTAGTACGCAAACAACTTATTTAAGAAGCAATTAACTCCGTTTAGGCTATGAAAACATTGCGTACAGAACTTAGTTCAGAAGGCAGACTGGACGTTCTCCAACGGGTAATGTCGTATCGAGGGGGTAAAGTACCATCATGTTCCAGTCTCAAGTACAAGAGCTTACATGCAAGATAGGCTACTCTCAGGATGTACGCTGAATACTCAAGATCTACGCGTGAATTCTTCTCATTTGTTTCATAGGACAGGCGCAAGATTGAACGAGAGGCTTTTTCGGGAAATCTTCTTGGCATTGTGGCAACAAACGCTCTCGAACTCGGTGTCGATATAGGTGTTCTGGATGCGGTAATCATGCTCGGCTTTCCTGTAACCCTTGCTAGCTTTGTAAGCCATGATATTTTTTGCGGAGAAAGAGTCTGACCTCTTTTCACCAATCCAACTCAGCGACAACAATCTGGCCGTGCAGGTCGCAGGGCACGCGATTCACTTGCTGTGCTTGTTGGAAGTGACTACCCGGTTGATCAACATTATATCAACTACCCAGATGAACTTTTTGACAAGCCTACCAAAGATCTCGTCATTGACATTGACAACAAAATCCTTCTTGAAGCACATCTCCAGTGTGCTGCACATGAAATGCCCCTCTGCAAGGATGATGCAGCTTATTTTGGGCCACTCTGCATTGAAGTGTGCGAAGGGAAACTGTCCAAAGATAAGGATGGATGGTATGAGGTTTTCCCAACCGTTGAATTATGTTCCACATTTACATAATTTATAGGTACCATACTCACCCGAAACTTTTGCCTTTTCCTGCAAGTCATGTCTCCATTCGTGGCGCAGAGGAGGAGAGATATTGTGTAGTTGATATTACAAAGCTGCTCCATGAAAACGATTCAGCTACTATGATAGAAGAAGTTGAGGTCTCAAGAGCAATTTTCGAATTGTATGAGGGTGGTGTGGTAGGTCTATATTATTCTGCTGTTGCTGAATGTTTGCTGATGCTTGATAAGTTCATTCATCAGGGTCTCACTTTTTTGGTATTTGCCTCATTATCCACAAAAAACCTCACACTAACAGGCAGAATAAGGTCAAAGAAGTCAATCATGATCTGAAGATGGCCAAGCTAGTTCGATCAGATGTGAACTGGGTAACAGAGCCTCGGTGAGTCTTGTTGTTTACTATAGTTATGGACGATATTAATAATACCAATCTTTTTCAGTGACTATACGTGAGTGTGTGATTCGCATACGCACGATGTGCTCTGACTCGTCATAGCAACTGTGATGCAGTTAAAACATACCGGATCAAGGAGATTAAGGGGTCGCTTCAGCGTGCCTTCTATGGTCGTATGTCGGCTCGTATATCTCTGTGGAAAAGTTAACATTTTCGTATAGGTGTGGAGATCAAGACAGTAGTATTTGGTGAGCATGTTTGTTATTTTGTTTATGTATTTCCTTTCTCATTCCTTCCAGGCTACTTTAAACTACAGTCAGTATCATCTATTTGTCAAGCTTAACTTGTTATGATGGTGTCATAGGAACAAGAAGATTTTGGATGCCGTCAACCTTGATACTCCACCTTGGGAGCGCGAGACCACTGGATTCTGGATAGACATTCCCAAGGCTGTGATGGATATGATGCGTTACAAAGGGATCAACCTCGCCGAGAGCATCCATGCGGCTCAGCATGCGTTTTTGAACCGGTTTTCCATGGCTGCGGACGTCAAGACAGAGTGCAAGGCTGCCGAAAAAGAATACGGAATTAAGCAAACAACACGAAAGAGGCCAGCTCGGTACATTTCGCGACTTCTAAACTATAAAATGTCATAGAAGTAGAGCTCAAAAAAATTGACAGTCTCATCTTCTATGATTCTGCTGGCAAAACCGGAGGCGTTTCTGTCAGGGCATTTGATCATGGTAATAGTACTCAATAAAAATATATTAGGGAAGAATCTGACGTCTGTAATAGTGTCAGACATCCTCCGCAAAGCTTTACAGGCTACCGAGTCTTGTAAATGTGAAGATGGATGCGTCGACTGTGTCAAGAGCTCGATATGTAAAGAAAACAGTATCGTCAGCTCCAAGTTAGGAGCTCTTATTTTACTCAAAACGGCACTTGGTATCAAGATTGAATGGGATGACATAATTCCCATGACCATTGTTGACGGACAAGGTGTCGATAGACATGACATGACCATCTTTGAAGACTCCATCGTCGAAGCACAGGGTGTGGGTGCGGCGGAGGGTGTATTCGTAGAGGCAGATACAGATTAGCAAAATACAGTCCGATCGTACAACACTTTTTCTATGAAAGTGGGTCAAAGTCGCCCCAGTCATCTTTTGATGGCGCCTTCGCGGCGCTAGTACCCCATGTCGGTGCTGCCGGTTTTGAGGGTGCCAAAATTGACGAGCCCATGATGGGTTGAGCGAAGAGCGGAGGCGAGGTAATAGGTGGATTAGGCGTCAAGGGCTGGAAACCTCCACTACCAAAAGCGGGTGTTGGATTCAAGGGTGCCATGATGGGCATTGTGGATACAGGCGTAGCCATGGGCCGAGGAGCTGCACTTGGCAATGCAATGCTATAGTTGGGAAGTTGTTGATTTGGAGCTGGAGTCGAATGGAATGAACTTGTTGATATGGGGATTGATGGCCTTTGCGGCGGCGGAAGCGGAGAAGCCGCCGACGGTGACGCCAATGGTGATGCACCAATGGACCTGGTCCGGTTGGACATGCCAATAGCTGGTGATTGCGTGTAAGCCTTGATAGCGGGTACTTGGGTAGGTGGAGGTGATGTCTGAGCCTGGACTGGTGTGGCCGTTCGTGGCGTCTGTATCTTTGATCAGGAAAATAAATGAAGCACGCCGTTGTCTACTCACATCAGAGCCTCCACCCAAGATGCTCCCCCATGGATCATCATCCCAATTTGGAGTTGAGTTGGAATCCGCTTTGATAGTGCCGCCTTGACCAACCAGGCTTTCAAAATCAATTGGACCCGCTGGTACACCATTGGCAGCCCCATTTACAGTTGCTGCAGACCGATCTTCGATTCGCTGAGAATCTCGTAGAAACTGGCGATGTTCCTTCTCGACACGATCTCCAAGCTTCTTGATGACTTCCATAAACCGTTCAAATTGGTTAACGTTGAGCACTGTGGGGTAGGAATGAACAAGACAAATTTGAATCTAATGACTAAACTAAACTTACACGGTCCGATGGACATGTCCCAGAGCTGTGGTAACACAAGTGTAGCAACTGCTTCACGATCGACTTTCAGCCCCATTGCTTCTTGCACAGCAAGCGTTCCCATCTGTGGATCCGTCAAGTCCGTGAGCGTGGCAACTGCGATAAGAGCTTACCATCACCCCAGGCTCCTTTGTGCGGATCTTCGAGAGCAAAGGAACGAGTTTCTGTGTAAGGCTCGCCTGAAGATGATTCAGTTATGCTTACTAAATGTCTACATGTGAATCACCTGATCAAGTGTTTTGACCATCGCAAGAAATGTGTTTAGTGTTGCGATTTTTACAGATAAGATCCTTGTTTTTCGGAATACGATCTACCGAGTTGTCTCAACAGGAGGAACCGAGAAATTCTTGAACACCACGCACCGCAACACGAGGGAACAGGACACCCTGCACTTCCGCGTAGTCGATAGTTTCGCACAGATCGGGTACCTTAGACAATGCTCGTTCTTGAACCTGAGGCTCATCAGCACGTGTGTATTAAAGCAACGGAATACTGACCATGGCATGTTCGGACTCGAGGGCGTTGTATACGAGTGGGAGGACATCTGAGTCCAAATCAGCAATAGCCGAAATTACTGATTTCCGTACTAACGTTCTCTGAATGACGCTTTGTCCGTCTTGGACTGCAAAAGATGCAAGTTGTCGAGCAATGTCAACATGTTTTGGGGCGGCTCCTTGACAACAAAAAGTGGCTTGAGGTTTGGTAGCACGATGTTCCCAAATTGTTGTGCTGACAATGCGGATGAAATGGCAAAGACGTTCGGAAGAATGTAGGGCAAAAGATGTGTATCTTTCATCTGATCATTGAGTGAGGTGAGTGAGGACCTAAGAAAAAAATGTAGAACAAACCTCTTACCTCTTCAAGCAAAGATGGGAGAATTTTGCGAACTTGAAGGCCCTCAGAAAACTTGCTGAGGACGCCTGCAAGACCCTTCATAAAAGATATTTTCTCCTCTCGGGACTTGGTTGCAAAGTTCGTACGGTCGAGAAAGTTGAGTGTTGATATAGGCAATGAAGAGAAGAAGCTGTGGTTTGGCAACGTGTCTGGAGGCGGTCGTACTTGCGGCTGTCGCGTGATGAGAGCATTGAGAAGAGCTAGTGTACACACATATCAGGATGCCTCAAAAGAAGACAAGTCATGCACAAATGCACCTTGCAAATCTCGGTCCAAGCGATCCATTCCAGGTACAGGCTTTCCAGCATTATCACGCAAACCACTCAAACTACCGTGGTTCTTGAACGGCGGGTTCCCTTTACAATGTACCGCATAAATCAGACAACCGAGGGAGTACAAATCTGATGCAGTTGTCAAGACTTCATCCAGGGCATACTCAGGAGCTGAAGAACAAGTTAGAGAGTAGGCAAAAGTACGTGGGATATTACTAACCTATGTAGTCAAAAGAGCGCTGGACATATGAATCTAGTCTAGCATCATAAGTTGGAAACTCCCATCGCGTTGAGCTTCCATCAGGTTGCTGTAATGGAATGGCGAGACCGAGTCCACCAATCTTCCAATCGCCCTGAAAGTGAAACGTAATCAGCACATATGGTCCAGGGCCGGTAAAGACTCGAGACGAACAGCGCTGTTAATGATGATGCTCTCAGGGTCAATTTTGGAGTGGATCATTTTGGCTGACTTGTGCAGGAAAGCCAAGCCCTTAAATATTTGCAAAATTCCCTTCTGAATCTGTCTCGCAGCGCTTCAGCCAAAACTAACATTTCATTCGGTACAGTTGTGTTACACACTTCGACTTCGTCCAACTCGACGAGAGACGTCCGCGCCGCACCCGGTATGGAAAGATATAGAGAGGAAAGGACCGGCTCCGTCGCAAAGACCAGCTCTGCACGCGTTTCCTCCAACGGTTCCACCATTTCTATGAGATGTATGGGCACGCCGTCAAACAACCAAAGAATTAATCTTACCCAGAATGTTAGGATGGCGAAGACGCCCCAATGCAGATGCCTATGATAAAAGTCGGTAGTTGGCGTTTACGTCGACTGTCTAAACACATGTGACGAACACACCTCAGCCTTCAGGACCTCTATAGCCCTATCTCTGGCAGCTGGATTTAACCTCTCGAGCCACTGCGAACGCTTGTCCAAGTCCCATATGCTCGCCCTCTTTCCAGAGGTCTTGTGCGTTGCAGACTGCACGCGCCAAGGTCCAACCTTGAATGTAGGCGCATGTGGTGCCGCTGTCGAGACTGTGCCAGGCGTTGCAGGGGTGGCAGCTCGGCTCGTGTTCGGACCACCGCCTATAGTGTACGCCCGAGATATATTCGAACCAGCGAAGAAGGATGTTGCGGCGGCGAACATAGAAAGATCAAGATAATATACGTATGCACCAGTATGTTGCCGTGAAGGGATTGTGGTGGTTATGTGAAGACGGCGGTATCACACGCGCGGCCGGAGTTGTCGCAGCGCCTCTCTTCTACGCATTCCACGATGTGCACGGCGGTCTCGCCTCGAACAGCCTCTCTGAACTTGAACATCTGCAAGCTCTACAGACGACAACACAGCACGCTCTTGGTGTGACTTTTGGACGGTGTTTACGCGACAAGCTTCCCCAGTTTCGGATGTGTTCCGGGACCCGAATTAAAGTCATGCGATCACCAGATTGAACGGAGCATACACCCGTGGGCGTTGTGTGCGCGAACGCTCCTTGAACCTCTGCTCTCACTCTAAGCATGCGTCCAACGATTGTCCGCTTGAACGCGTTGGCCAAGGGCTCTCCGAGGCCGAAGACTATCGGCTTCATTGGCCTTGGTCAAATGGGCCGCGAGATGGTGAGATCCCGAGTGCCGTGCAACCGTAAAGGTTCCAGCTAAACAGACGGCTGTACGGCAACATCTGAATTCAACGTACGCCTCGCACTTTTAAACCAGCCGGTCAGTTGTGGCTGACGCTCGCTCGTCTCTTCAGAGGCTTTCAATCTCTTCTCGAAACGCTTTGCAGCCGAACCGAACACGCGTTTCGTGATCAACGATGCGGTTTCTGAAGCCTCCACCGCTTTCGCGAGCAACCTTCAGTCGCACTACCCTGGCGTGAAAGTGGAGGTGATGTCTACACCTGCGGAGTAAGTGTCAGATCTTGAGGCGCGTTTCCAATTAGGTGGCTGATTAGCAGCCAGCATCGCGCGATCCTCTTCGACTCTCATCACCATGCTTCCGTCGTCGCCACACGTAAGGGAAGTCTACGAGAGCGCTCAAGGCGTGTTGTCTGGCATCCAACAACTTGCTCATCAGGACCGCTACACGCTCTGCATCGACTCTTCGACGCTGGACGTGGACGTTGCCCGAGACGTGGCGAAGAAGGCTATCGCTGCAGGCGCAGAAATGGTAGACGCGCCGGTATCCGGAGGTAAAAAAAAAAAAAAGAAACAGTTGACTTGTCGTAATCTCGACGGCTGACCTATTGCCATCTTCCCAGGAGTCACGGGCGCGAAGGCGGGTACGTTGTCTTTCCTTTGCGGCGGGACGGAGAAGGGATACCAAGAAGCGTTACCCTATTTGCAAGACATGGGTGCCAAGTTCTTCTATTGCGGCCCATCAGGCGCCGGTTTGGGAGCGAAGATTATGAACAATTTGATCCTGGGAGTGCATCAGATTGTCGTCGGAGAGGCCATGCTGCTCGGGCATAAGAAATTGGGCTTGGACCCTGCCGTGCTTGCGAACGTCATCAATTCGTCGACGGGAGCATGCTGGGCTTCCTCTGTCAACAATCCCGTTCCGTCGGCTCTGAAGGACAAGTCGCCACCTTGCGAACGCGACTACGCAGGTGGCTTTGCGACAGCGCTCATGCTCAAGGTAGGCTTCTGCAGACTCCGACAACTGCTTTCCTTTTTTTTAAAAAAATAAAAATTGATTGTTTCCAGGATATGGGGCTCGCCACCGCTCTCGGACGATCACACGGATCTCCACTTCCGATGGGTGAGGCGGCGGAAGCAATATACCGTGAAGCGATCGAGCGGGAGCCGACGCTGGCGCGGAAGGACTTCTCCTCTGTGTTTACATTTTTGTCTCGACAATTGAAATGACGTGTGTGCTCTAGTAGGCTTCTAGGGCGCGATTTGTACATAGAGTTGACAGCATTTGGATACTTGCGATCTTCACTGGATCTCTGGTTTGGTCGATTCGTGCGTGAGAGTTTTTGGAGCGAGGCATTTATGTTGGAGCATCATTACTTAATCGTTGTCATCCGCCCCAAGCCACTGACCTTGCAGTTTGGGGCCCATGGACACCTCAAGAGAGCCCTGGACCTGAGAGAGAGAGAAAAAAAAAAAAGAAAAAAAAAACCGGAGGTGAGAGCCGAATTCCGAAGGGTGGGTCGAACCCGGGGTGAGGGGCCCTTTGGCGCCGTCGCCCGGCTGTACACACACACCGCACACCACCACTTGTCGCCACCACTTAGCCGACGCCAAATCGCCTGCTTTGCCTCTTGCTTTCATCCCGCATCCTCCCTCACCCGCCCATCGCCCTCTCTCTCAGACCAATGGGAAAACCTAACGTCATCATTTTGGGTGCGATTTCTCCAAGCTCTGCACTCTCACGCGTGGTGTCTCACTCGGCCGTCATCACTCTCCCCACCCTCCAGGCGGACTGAACGTCTGCTCGAAATCGCTGGCGGCATTCCTTGCGCCTCCCGAAGGCGAAAGTCTAGTCGAGGTACAGATCCTCGCTTAATTTTTCTGGGATTTTTTTTTT
>JAZHGK010006630.1:0-34309 GCA_037855215.1 Waitea zeae | reverse complement strand
AGCATATTCACGCGCCGTGCGCAACATGAGTGGAAGCAGTCTCAAGCACAGGTGGGTAGTGCCGATGTGATTGGTTCGCATTCTAAAATATGTGTCAGCCTAATGGATGAAGATAAAAAGAATGCGTAATGAAGTACACGCACGTCTCTTCCCAGCCGCCCTCTGTCTCGTAATACTGTCGACGCATAACTCCCGCATTTGCGAGTACGATATCAAGCCTTGCGTTCTCAGCTTGAAGTCCGTCTACGAGCCCTGAGACACTTGAGGCACTGCTGAGATCGACTAGACGAAGCTCTAGATTCTTGAAGTCCGTCTGCTGTTGAATTTCTGGGTGAACGTGCAATAGAAATCAGTGCGGCTCGCCTCATGTATAGGAACAAAGATCCCAGCGAACCTGCAAGCGCACGCTCACCCTTGGCACGGTTCCGACATGCAATGATTAGACGTGCAGGACCAAAGCTGGCAAAGTATTTTGAAGCGACGAGGCCGACACCTGTGTTAGCGCCAACCACAAGAACAGTCTGGCCAAACAAGTCGGTCTGAGGAAGGGGCGGAACTGGTCGTCGTTGCTCGGCCCAGTATTGACTCCAGGTGTATTTGGCCATGAACGCAAACAAATTCAAGGTGTGGGATAGCCAGTATCATTGCTCTTGCATAGCAAGATATATGTACGCAGATTAATTATCGGAGGTTTCGCTCAGGCAATGGTGAAACTCTCGCTGTCGCCACCCACGGGGAGAAAGGTTTACCGCCACCATGGCCCACCCATACAGCCTAGAGATCACTCGGATAAGGAGCAACAAAGTATGGTGTAAAAAAAAAGTGAAACCTACGGGATAGATGGGCTCGTAAAGCTCCATCCACACATGGAACATGCACACCATATATGGCAGAGAATTAGCCTATGTGAACGATGAGTAGAAAGCAAGGCGAAGCAGTTAGAGCAAATAGCGACGAAGAAATACGCCACAAATGGTGCGCACTCGATAAACTGCCGAGTCCGTCTCGGCATCTATTTTCAAAATAAAAGCCACAGTCAAAAGGAAGCGCTGAAGTTCGGTCTAATGTTCGACACTTGGGACGACATGACACAGAAGGATATGAGTCACAACGAGGATGAATGGAACTTTAGGTGATGTTAGCTAGTGGGCATCCGTCCACTCCGCTCTCGGGGGTAGGAACAGACAATCTGGGCAGAAACACTACACGGCCCAGACACTCCGAATGCGCGTAAACTGCATCTATTCGTGCGGAAATCTAGCAAAGTTGCTAAGAACTTGCTGACAGCCCCAAGTTTCAAATCTGCTTCAATTGGCCGTATTTACCGTCGACAAATAAGAGCATATGACGTACAAGCTTCATATTCCCACTTGACGTCCTCCTGTTTTACATTTTGGAAATTGAGGTGCTGCTTTGTCTGGACAAAGCAAGGTTCGTGGAGGAATAAAGATAAGTAAAACAAAATAAAATATCAACGTCCATAGGTCTGGCAATATAATCCTTGACACCCCAATCAAGGCCTCTGCGTACGCATATCCGCTGTACGGCTTGGTTCCGAGTTGTGCTGCCGGTTGCCTTCAGTTTTGCGGACAGATGTCGCCGCTGAGAGCATAGGAGAACACAGCCCTTGTTTCCAGAATACGCGGCAGGTGCTATGGAGAGGACGCTCAGATTCTGGCCTGGCCAGCGGGAAGCGTTGGCGTCGATGAAAGCCGGAGAGAATGGAGGGTAAGCTGTCGCTTGGACTGGAGTTGACAACTGGCGCGGGTCAGAGCTCTTTGGCTGCGACCGTCTGGAAGCAGCGGCGCAGCAAGGACCCTGAATATATCTGAGTTCCGCGTCCGCGACGCGTCACCTGCACGCGTACGCGATCTCGTCCTTCCGCCGACTCCTCCCATCAACCGCCCTCGCTTACTTCACCGTGTACCTTCACATACTTGACTGTCGATAAGTTCTGACCAACATGTCTATCATGGATTATAACGGCGGCTCGGTGGTCGCGATGGTCGGCAAGGACTGCGTCGCGATTGCGTCCGACCTTCGCCTTGGGAATCAAGCTCTTGGAGTCGCATCTAACTTTCAAAAGGTATGCATGTCTTAACTGTCTGTTGGCCTGACAAGCTGGCCTTATACTCTCTTTTATGTCAGGTGTTCCCTATCACAGATCGAATTTACCTTGGGCTGCCGGGACTTGCGACGGATGTCACAACATTGTGCGTACCGATGATCGGTTGTACCTACGCATATGCCTATCAACCCTTACACCGTGCATCAAATACTGAGCCAAACGCTTTCCTCAGACATGACCAGTTTCGCTTACGAGTCAACATGTACACGATCAAGGAGGAGCGTGAAATCACACCAGTCACCTTCACCCACCTTGTTTCTTCAACCCTCTACGAACGACGCTTCGGGCCGTACTTTATCCAGCCAGTAGTCGCTGGCATGCAACCTCTTCCGACGCCAGAAAATGAACCCGAGGGCACCCCACGAAAGTACAAACCTTTCATTGCCGCGACTGATCTCATCGGGTGTGTGAACTACGCGAAGGTGCGTGAGCCCTCTTTTTGGTAGGGTTTCCCTTTTCACCAAAATTTAATATCTCAAAAGGACTTTGTCGTCTCTGGCACTGCGTCAGAGAAGCTGTTCGGTGTCGCCGAGGGCCTTTGGGAGCCTGACTTGTGAGTGTTTCCTTCCGACCGCGCATCCATAACGTCCTTCTCCACGCACAAATACCTCGGCCTCATCCAGTGTTCGATTTTCTCGCATCTTTTCACACGAACTAACTCCTTGACGCTATTAGGGAGGCGGAGGATCTTTTCGAAACGATCTCACAAACCATCCTCAACGCTGTCGACCGTGATGCATACTCCGGTTGGGGCGTCGTCGTTACCGTTATGTGCGTTACCTTGAGCACCTAATCTTTTCAAATACAACCCTAAATCAACCTTTCTTTTAGCACAACAGACAAAGTTATCACCCGTACATTGAAAGGAAGGATGGACTAGGTTTGTTCACTCAAATTCAATTACCTATATGTATACTGTTCGGATCAATTTTCAATCTTGTCCACCGACATTTCTGGGTTCATAAACAAGCAGCTCACACTACAAATGAGAAGTACAAAACGCTGTCTCGGCTCTATACCTGCCTCTTACGAAGGACGGGCGCTTCCACCTTATGTAATCGGCCGTTACGAATAACAACAACGAAGCATATAAGCTCTGGCACTTTTAGGCTTGAGGAACTGGGCCTGCTCATAGACTCCCTGAGACCTTGCCTTGGTAAGGCCTCCGTTAGTAATATAGTCTCTATGCCTATGCATCATCTGCGCACGAAGAGTACTCATCGACGATTGTTGGAGCGCGGCTGATCTCAGGGGCTAAACTTAGGAAGATTGAAATGCTGAATAAAGACCAGCATAAAGAAGCCAAGGGAGCTAAGCACGTGGCACTGATAGCGCTGAGAGCGCTGAGAGCGCCTCGGAGGAAGGAACACGAACAAGCAAGAAATTATTCAGTATTTCAATGGTGGCCTATCTCGCTACCAGTGCCGCCAGTGTTACTAGTCTTACCGAGGCGAGCAGATGATTGATACTACTGATGGTTCACGCCAACCCAAAAGCATTTTTTTGTGAAGATTAGAGTCTCTCCAGGTGCACAGCACAGCCTTGCAAATCGTGGACCAGCCATGCCATATTCACAAGTGGAAAATACGCGGAGCATAGAAAGGACGATATCTGAGTAAAACTCAATCAAAGCTCTATAGTGATCTGTCGGGATAAGACAACAAGGTATCAGAATGCATACTGAGCAACTAATATATGGGTAGAATGTATCAATAGAGATAGACTTGATTGATTGAGTGAAGTAAGTATTTTCGAAAAATCAAAGTGACTAAAGCGGGTTCAGCCCTACCTGGAAACCTGTTTGGATGATGGTTTCGAAAGACTTCACTCTTCCCAACTGCGTGTTAGCTGGGACGTGTTATGTATTTTGAAAGCTTCTTTGGTCAAACCGGAAGTTTGAGTTCCGTCCACCTGTAACTGTTTTGTTGGTCAGACGGTATTAATATGGGTAGTGGATGTAGCCTTGCCTCTGAGTTTGGTGGACCTGTATAATTCGTCAGTAGAGAAACATTATAGTAGGTAGTGAGTTTAGAACGTACCGGTTGGAGGATTCACGCCTTGCGGAACACCATTCTCATACTTCCCCTCCGATCCATCACCACTCGCCTCAACGAAATTTACCCGAAAACGCCCATGTGAACGATGCTGACGTCCGCGTAAGGGCTCATATTGCTCACCACTCGCTTGGAGGAACGCGCCGTTGCTTTCTGACACTTCGGCGTTATGCGGCTCGTCGGTGTTGGACACTCGGCCGACGGACGTCTCGGGAGTGAAGTCGAAGGAGTTGCGCGGATTACGAGCAAAGGGGTCGGAGGAACGCACGTCTACCATTTTCCTGGAAAACCATAGGTAGAACGCTACGTTAGACGATGCTCTGAGAAAAGGTTGCAAGCAAAACGTCGGGAACGCACTGAGAATACGAATTGACAGCTCCCACCACCCGCTCTCTCAGCGCATTGGGGTCAACGTGCACAGGTTCTTCCTCCTCCACTGGGATGACATCATGAGGACCGGATATAAGAGGTGTCCGCTCGTTGGTGGGTTCGTCGAAAGCCTGGGACAGGATAGTTGATAGTCAGAACAGAGAGCGGACGCAACAACAACACAAGGAATACAGGGGAGGAGGACCGGGCACAGCAGAAAATGCGGAAGACCACCGAGGCCATGACAAAATTTTGGGCCTGCTGTCGTATGATAGAAGGTACGAGGAATGGTACCAACGTTCTACAGTAACAGAAGTTTGAAGAGAGGGCTGCTGAGAAAGCTTGTTTTAACTTTCAGTCCAGATTACGGAGCAAGGTCAGGGACCAGAGGTATGTAGTGGGTGACGAGATGGAAGACAAGAGCGGAAGAATTTTGATTCGATCAGACGCGACCGAAATGTTATGAACTGTTGCACCATCGAGAACCAGTCCAAATTTATGTAAGTGTTGGCATAGTTTCGAGTCTAAGCCAATGTCATACGTTCTCTGCGTCATCATGTCTGACAAGTACTTGCATACATACTTTCATAAGTACTTGGAGGGCAGCAGCGTCACAAGATAAAGAGGAGATGACGCTCGACTTTTGAAACGATCCATTAGCAAAATGGTATATGTACACTATCATAGCCAGATGCAACGTGCAGATACAAATACATTGTCGAAGAGTCGTTTCGCCCATAAAATATTTACTCACTACAAGAAACGACGCAAGCGGCCCGTGTGACAACCGATAAGGTCCGTTACAACGCAAAGAGCAGATGAGCCAATGAGACGCAGAATAACCGGAAGAATGGCGTTAAAACGTGTAGATGACTCGAGGGTCCAAATAATCAACACTTCCCAACGCGCTCATGCGTAACTAGCCTCTAAAGATGGCGGGGGCATGTCAGCGGAGGGAGCACTCAGCCTGCGCTGGCGTTCGGCAGCATTTGCCATCACTCGTGGCATGCGCTGGAGCTCTGCATCGTCTACCACACCATCGTCTCCATCGAGCACAGAGCCTCCTGCACCGTTGTACGTCGCGTAGCGTGGGGCCTTGGCGTGTTCGGGGCCTAGCGTCTGGCTGGCGAGGCGCTTGAAATTTGGACGTCCGCCGCCCCTCTCAGGGTCGGATGAGTTCCCGCTGCCATCATCGGTTGATGTGGTCGTGGAGGTGCCACGAGTGGTGGGGTCGTATGTGTACGTAGTTGAGTGATACGCACTTGCTGTGTTGGGGCGAGGCGGCATTTGAAGCGTGTTTTGGGAAGGAGGGCTCGTACTCGAGGCTACAAACTCAATGAGTAACAACGTCATCAAGAACGAGAAGCTCGCGTACCGTGACCATCATCATAGCCACTTAATACGGCTGAGCTACCAGCACGAGCACGTTTTGGTATGAGGTTCAGATTCATCGGCGCCCGACGACTGAGGACAGCTTGCTCGTACGACCGAAGGTCATCCGCATTGCTGGAATTGTATGTCGACCTCTGAACCGGCGGCATCATGTTGCCAGGCGCGTATTGTGCCTGCTCGCGGGCTGGCGTTTTGACGCTCGGTAGGCTGGCGACGCGCGACAAGCCACGCTTCCCTGCCAAACTGGGCCGGGGCGCTTCGGTGTCGTTCGGCGCACCGAGCATACTTCCAGAGTTTGTGGGCGTCGGGCCACCAAGAGGGCCACCGCCAGTGAGAGGAGTACGCATGTACGCCTTCCAAAACTCCCGGAGTTCACGCGTCTCCGCTTCGCGAGGCGTCAAACCTGCCAGAGTGGGTTCATCCTTCACTATGTCCCTGGAGTCACGGCCGGGTGCGGGGTTGCCCGTCATAGCGAACAGGGAGGTGTAGCGATCGCGGGCTTCGCGCTCTTTGGCGGGAGTGGGTGTCGTGAGCCCCATGCCTGAGAAAAACGGTTGAGCATCTGGAGCCATGCCCGCGAGCACGGCGGGATCGTCGATTGACATGAGGCCAAATGCAGACGAAAACCCGTCGTGTCCGCCGTCGGACACCGCGCGAGTGTGCCCAGAAGTGTTAGACGGACCTGGGGCTGTAGACGGACGAGCGTTGTCAGCCATAGGGGCCGGAGGCAGACTTGGTGGAGCGTATCCGCCGCGAGGGTGGCTCGCGAGATCGAGTGGCAAGTTGTTACCAGTGCTCGAGGTAGCCGAGCTCGAGAGTGACGAATTCCCGCCGACAGAAGAGCCGTCGCTTTCCGCGAAAGACGCGCGACGGGAATGGTGGCTGTTCCAAGATTCCGAAGCCGAGCGGCCATGGCCATAATAGCCATTGTTTTGCATCTCTGGGGCGTAGGGCTGCATGGGAGGCAGCTGTTGTGGGTGCTGAGGCTGACGAAGATACGGTTGCCGAGAAGGGTCGAGGTACGAATACTGATCAAAGTGTTCGATATCCTTCCGAGCGCCATCGTCGGTCCAAGAGGGATACGTTCCAGAGTACGGAGGCACTCCGATACCGGGCTGAAGCTGATTCGTATCTTGCACGGAAGGAGGTGGGATCACGCCCGCGCGGCGGAGAAGCTCGGCCTGCTGGCGGTAGCGCTGAGCAAAGTCGAGAGGCTCGCCGTGGTGCGTGGGGTCTGTGGCCGAGCCGGGTGGCGGAGCGTACGAGTTCAACGAGGGGTTGAAGGAGTACTGGCTAGGATACAGGCCAGACGACGCTTGGGTGGCAAGAGAGCCGTGCGAGTATGCAAAGTCGTCGTGGGGCGGCGCCTGCGCATAGCGCGCTGCTGCGGTAGAGCTGACGCCAGGTGCGTAGAGTGACGCGCCGATGCCGACTTCCGCATCGGCGCGTGGAGGTGGGAGGTGGCCTGGGCCCGAGGGCGCGGTCTGGCGATGGAATTTGACGTAGGTGCAACGATATTTCCGCTGAATACATTTGGCTGCCGATCAACGAGAAATGACGAAACGGATATGTGTCAGTCTGACGTCATGATTGCCGATGACTCTTTCGAAGAAAAAAACGACGTACAACATGGATTTGCACCGTCGCAAGGCAGAGAGGATTGAACGCATTGATCGCAGGCTTGCTTGGAAGTGGTTGCGCGTGAGGCAGCAGAGTTGCCCTTCCGGCGCTGGTTGGGCGCGGTGGTGGTGGGTGGTCGCTCTGATGCGTGGCACTTGTTGATGTGACGTGACAAAAGATCACTGAGAACATGGATCCGACCATGAGTAAAAGTAGCCCAGATGAGTCGAGAGCTCACGCACCTTCGCGCGAATTGATCCCCACAGTGCTGACACTTGTATGGCCGGTCACCAGTGTCTATAGTATGGGAAGGAAAAAAAAAAACAACGAAGAGAAAAAGCGAGAGAGGGATTGGGGGAAAACAGGAGTTCGTCAGAAACCGATATTGCAACCGAACAGATTCAAGTGCGTAAAGCCGTTTCAGCCTCCTACAACTAAGCCACAATAGGCGAGCTGTTCCGCCCCTGGTTCAAGTGAGGAGCGGAAGAGGGGGCGGCGGAGGCGGGAAGAGCGGAGGAGAGGCTGATTCTCCACCTCTCCGCTGGTTCCGGCGCCGACTCCACGGAGCGAAAAGGGCGTCCACACTGCATTGAGACGGGCGAGATGGAACTTACGGGAACGCATGTGGCGAGCGACATGTTGCGGACGAGTGAAAGTAGCTTGACACACAGGGCATTTGTGGTCTCCGGCCATGGCAAAGGAAACGGAGAGCGGTAAGAGGTTGAGAGGGTAGCTTTGTCGATCGAGCGAGCTAGTTGTGGTGTTATGTTGGAGTTGGAAGTAGAGGAGAAGTGACGACGAGTGGGGAAGGGGTGGAGCGAGAGAGGACAAAGATGGCGATGAAGTCAGCGTTGGAGTCGCGAGAAGTTTCGTGAAATGTCTTGCCACAAGTGCACTGACGTCAGCTTTCCCACACTCGGTGTCTCTCATTTCCTCAACGTCAGAAGCCGCCAGAAGCGTGACCCAATCAGCCGTGTCGTCATTGCGCCTATCTCTCGGCCCGCGCCTTTCACCAGGTCCCCAATTCCTCTCTCCTCTCGCATTTTAGGACCGGAGAAGTTTCCACACGAGAACACACACAAGGTTAAGCACCTCTTTCATTATCTACGATACAATAGTGTTTTCTACACTTCAATTCAGCTCGTAGGAAAAAAATCAATTATCCCTCCTGCGAGTTTCACTCGCGGTTGACCGTCGCAGAAATGTAGCCGCTGCAACAGCATGACGTCAGCTATGTGCTCCACAACACGTCTTTCCCATGCTTCCAGCCCCTGCCTCCGCCGGCCAGGCACCCAGAAATGCGCCAAGGGTAGGACAACATAAATTAAAAACGAATTAAGCTCACCTTGGAGCTGCAATGGGAGTGAACACTTCAGCCTTGTTCCTAGACGTGAGAAGAAGAAAAAAAGTGTCAGTGATTTGCATCGGAGAAATAAACAAGGATAATATATATATATATGAATGAATGAACGGTGAGAAGTTGGAAGCCAGATGCACAGCCCGTAACGAGGTCGCACATCCGGTGGTAAAGGACGATATCCATCTCTTCCCACTTGAGTATACATAGATCAGATGCACGCGTGCTCCTTCAACCCCAGTAGATAAGAGCGTCCACCCCTTCTAAAAGTGGTGACCGGAGCCGTTGTTGGAAGTAGCGAAGCAGTAAATAAATGAAATGAAATGGGGTAAGAAAAATCACCGGCAGAAGCCTGTCAGCCCCATAGAAAAGAAAGAACTAGGGAAGGGAGGAAAACACATGGGCGATTAACGTTAAGATCATCGTATCGCCGCCAGCCGTGACTGCCTTTGATGAGACCAGCACAGAGAGCTTAGCGAATACGACGACGGAATAGGCCATGAAGGGTTAGAGGTGCCCAAGAGCGCCCTAGTTCAACCTCAAATGCCAAATCAACTGAGCAGAGCGCCACAAAGCAACCAGAATGCCAAGCATCTCGCACCCGGATCGTAGGTGTATAGTAGCCGGTGTTTGCCGATGGAAGCAAACGCCGCCTTTCACCCTGGCATGAGGGAAGCGAGGCGCCAGAAAACGGACGTAGAGAGAGGGACGGTTCAAGAGAGAGAAGCACCAAGAGTTCAAGAAGAAAGACGTGAAATACGTACGGAGTAAGGTTGTCAATATTCCAGTGTTGCATGTTAACTGGAATATAGTGCTTGTTTGGCAGAGAGTAACTGATACTCGCGATGTATTCATCTCGCGCGAGAATACGGCGGGCCATCTTGTATAGGGTCGCTTGCACGCTTGCACTCTCGTCTGTCGCGAAGGTGTTTAGCGTTATTTCACGGGCCAAATCGGCCGCGACGTCGGCTATGAATGGAAGGTAACGAAGGAAAACGTCAGAACATGCACAATTTTGCATTACAAACGTGGTGTCAGTAAACGCGCACCGTCCCATACGTCTCCAGCTCCCGCAGATTGCAGACTCCACTCGAGCTTCTTCTCGCCCTTTGTAACATGAGCTTTTCCAAACTGAAGTGCAGGACAAACAAAAACGTACTGTAGGTACCGGAAGTGGTATGTCCTTGAAGGTGTATGTACAGTCGATGGCTGTCGAGAAAATACGATCATCCACGGGAGCGAGGGTCGTATGTTCGTCAACGACAAAGTTTTCGAACGCTGATCCGGTGCTCTTGAGGACTGCGGTCAAAGGGTAAGTCTGGTATAGCGTTTCCGAACAGCACACGCGTGACAAACCAAGAAGGTCCTTGATGCCACCCTTCACACGTCCTACCAACTTGTCTTTACCAGCAGTGCCATCTACTTCCACATCTACCGTCCGAATATCGTCTCCGTTGCGATAGAAAGAGTGAGGATGAGCTTTCGTCTTCTCCGCTTCAGGATTCTCAGCTGCAACGGGAATGCGTGACCAACGGAGCTACAACAGCGGGCACTGTGAGAAAGTCTTTTCAAGAATGGCAGACAAAATTGAGCAGACCTTCTCGATTGTGACGAAAGCTTTGCTCAGATGCGCATATTTCGAGACGAGGTATACGCCAAGATGAAGCCCAAAGCGTTCAGGAACCAAAACGTGTGGCGAGACTTTCGCGAGATCTGAATGATGTCAGCAGTGTTCATCATAAGACTACAGCATGAGCTCACAGTTTGTAATGTTTTTGACTGAGGCGTGAGAAGGCAGAGATAAGTGAAAGGCTATCGTTTATTCTAAACGGAGACGTACTGCTATCGGTCGCCACCAGCACTGAGTTATCAGCTTTAGTGTAGCTGAAGCCAACAAAGTTAGACAGGTGTCTTTGTGATTCCCGTAGATTCGACAAACGCGCCTCGTCTCAATGGCTCCTTCGACGAGAGTGGTCACATTGTACTCTACAACATGATGCCAGATCCCCTCTCGTACAATGCGAAAGACCCGCACGTTAGCCTTGCCATAACGCGCCTGAGCAAGATAGCCGGTTTCGGCAATAGTCTTAGGCTGAGCGGGGGGCGCGACATCAACCATAGTGGTGAAGTTTCAAGGCGAAGGCTGAGTAAGGTTGCGATTGGGACTGGGAGAATGATAGGGGGCGAACTTGAGCCCAATATTGTTTGAGAGTTTTAAGCTAAGCGAAGTCGGCCGAACGCTACACCGTTGTGATAAATAATGATAAGACTGGGATAAGATGCTTCGATAGCCCTCTGTCTTTGGAATGCCGTCGGCGCTCCAGGCTTCGGTCGAGGCACGCTCGCCGCGGGGAGCTGTGAGAGCTTTGGGTCTGTCACAACTGGCGTCACGCCCTCTGCCGCCTCCGGCGTCGTCCGATTACTGACTGTTCATTCTCACCCACCGCGCCGCGGCGACCAAGTCCATTCTCTTCTCTTCTCTCCTCCGTCATAGCCAAGGCCACGTTCGGATCTTTATTTTTTTTTTTTACCTTCGAACTACATCTGAAAAAAATGCTCTCGTCGGCGACCACCTCTGCTGCGTTCCGTGCTACACTCCGGACAAGTCGCGGTGCCGCACCGCGTCGCTTGGCGTCGACGTCGACGGAGAAAACCGGTGAAGCAGCACAGAAAAAGGCCCAAGACCTTGCACAGACTGCATCAGAGTATGGCAAGAAGGCGGTTGAGATCAGCAAGAATGTTCTTGGTCCGTTAGGGGATCGTCTTGGGAATGCTTTAGGAGGTACGAACGTGTCGCCCGTATGGAGTGTCTATGAAATGCTGACGTCTTATCCCTGATATTTTACTGCTCCTATTCTTGGTCTATCGTTACCACCAACCTATCTTTCAATTTAACACTCAATCCGACTCTTTTGTGCTGCACACACGGTAACAGCATACCGCGAGCCTATCATGTACAACCTCGCGGTAGTGCGGGAACTTGCGAAGCAAGTATACGTTGCTGAGCGACTTGCACCACCGACATCTGTCTCGGCATTTGCGAATGCATACTCTTCCCTCTGGCAGCGTGCGAGCAGTCCTGCTTATTGGCGTGAGGCTGCTCGTACTGGAGACCTTACCCGTGTCGGGGTGTACGCTGTTGAAGCTTATGGAATTTACAAGGTATATCTTTATCATTTTCGCCCAAATTTGCCTTCTAAGAGACTTTGTTTTGCAGATCGGCGAAATAATTGGACGGCGTTCACTGATAGGCTACAGCACTCACTAGAGCCTGTCGTTAGTTAGCTACTACTCGGGCAATCGGATGGTTTCAGCTGCTGTCTTATGTGGCCTCGATCAGATCTAATACGATACATGCCCCCTACGTCCAACTTTCTTGTTGGTTTCCAATCGTCAGAACACTTTCATATTCCTTGCACATGTGCGAATCGCCCGTGGCCGTACCTCAAATTTAGTTAAGATCGGCTTCGGAAGAGCAGTCTTGGGAACTTCTTTTATCGATTGTATATAAATGGTCGCATGACACGAACAGAACACGGACACGTGAAGGCTGCGTTTGCGGCACCAAGTGAGAGTGTACTCATGTGAGAACCGATGACTATTACACATGCCATGTTTAGGTAATGTTTTGGTAATGAAAGAGGACTGGGGTTTCCTTCCCATGCTTTACATAAAAACGGATATGGCGCCATCACATGGCACGGTATTGCCTCGTTACTCCTCGCCATGATACTTAGTTGCCCAGCCCTACAGACCGGATATTTACTGTTCATATAGGCATGCCTCGCTCAAGTCTTGGACGGCCATCCTGACTGGCTATCACTTGGACGTGGGTCCTCATCGTTTGAGGCAAAATATGTCGCTGTGCCTAGTGGTCTGTGTTGACAATGAGACACAGCCAGATACTGCCACACAAGGGCGCTCAGTCCTAGATTAAGCCCACCATTATCTATTTGATGCTCTGGATGCGTTTTACAAGGTTTCAAACGGCCCTCAAGAGTTAAAAACGGCCGGTACCAGCCGGCCGGCTTTCTATTCAGACTCTACAAAATTGTTTTTACGTTGTGATATGAGAGTAGAGTGAGCAAATTACCTATTTATCCAACCAATGAGTAATGCTGTGCTTTTTTTACGTACTATCTGCTCGACCAGCATCAATTCATTGCATGATTTTGGAAACAAAGTGGTGTCAAAGGTAGGCAACTTATGTTCTATGCCTTGTTCGCGCGTGTTTTTTTTTTGTCACGATGCAATTGTTGGGCTTATATGTCATATTACAGAATTGTACACAAATACCACGGTTTACCTGTTTGATGGTATCAGGTATGTGTCGATTCTGTAGACGATGACAAGGTGCTGATGAATTCAGAAAAAGGAGGCGCCAAATCGGGATTACAAGATGATCGATGAAAACGCACAGCAAATTGTTTATCGAATACATGCAACCTATCAGCAGCGTACTGAGTCAAGATAGCCTATGGAGAAGGAGCTCAAAATCTGGACTCTAAAAAGGCCTAAGGTGGGATGTTCCGTAAACTGCGATCGTGATTAGCATTGGGTATTGACACTAACATGTACTTGGTCGAAAGACGAGTCTTCATACAGATCGACCACAAAGGAATTGTCGGTCATGGATTCGCATTGTTCCTTGCCGTCGAAATCCAAAAGAAGATCATGGCCAAGGTGGATCTAAGGAGAAAGGTATCAAGAAGTGAACACATAAGCGCGAGGGCACTGTATTGGAATACGCCGCGGAGTCTGGAATCGGGCCCCGGCAGCTGAAGAATGGTCGTGAATGTGCTACACCTGCACAATGGTGAGAAAGGCTTAGTCAATTTTGAAAAAGGTCGATGGGCGGTATATTATAGAAGACCGTCAACAGCTACACGCACCTTCGACCCGTGAACAGGACCACATTGACATCCTCAACCCTTCCTACCGTCTCTGTACCTCTGAGTGAGTACTTCCCTTTTGGTTTTAAAGCGCATGATCGCACACGGATACCACATGTACAGATATAATTCTCTGCCTCCATTAGGCTGTCAGCGGTGATGACGACAACGGTGAGTGTGTGGGCGCGATTACTGAGTAATGCCTCCACCCCGATTGAGAGCTCACCTAGCCATCCATCCATGTTTTAGTCTTGCGCAGACGATGGGCGGATGGGTTGCGATCGCTTCAATCGTCCACCACTGGACGGACGGACGCTCCGCGAGCTACATGCTGAAGATTTCAGCCGTCAACCGTTTAGATTACACGCCGTGTCTTTGTAGTGCATCTGCGTGTACAACACGCAAATGCACTACAAAGTACTACTGTGGTCTTCGGTGACGGTGAGCTTCAGCGTCGAGGAGCCCCCCGCTGGTATGGGAGTGTTGAGGATATCGATAAGGGTACACCTGTCGCGTGTTCAGTGCCCACGTCTTTTCCAACCCAAGGCCCCAGGTATGCGTTCTCAGTGTCACATGTGCGGTGTGTCAGGAATTCCCAGGGAATCGTGCAATAGTCGCCCAAGCGGTACATCTGGAATCATTCTTGCAAATACCAGAGACTCGGCCGATCATGCAATGCGCCCACAACACACGACAGCCTCCGTGACAACGGATGAACAACAACGCAAGGAGGGCACGTTGCTCATGGTTCCCTGGTCCTGAACCACCCTGAACTCTTGTCCACTTTCTCACCCTACCTTCTTCACATGGATTCTTACATTCGATCATCTTGGCCATACTTACCAACTGAGCTGGTCGCCCGCGTGATTGACCATGCATGGGACTTTTCGGTAGACTCACGTCGAACTATGGGTAGCGTCTCGCGAGTATGGGCTGGAATCGTTCGACCTAGGCGTTTTGCTCGGTTGTCGATCCCAACCTCTCCCGTTGCAATGTCCCAATTGTTCAGGTTTATACACTCTGAAGAGTCGCACTGGCTACCTCCGCGCGCCTTTGGGGGCCTTGTTAGAACTCTCATCATACCAGCTCACACGCTGCTGTTCCGTCACGAAATCCCATCGTCAGGGCAGAGCGCCTATTTTGTAAGGGACCTTAGATAGTTATCGAAGATACGAACTCTGATTTGTAGCATGCAGGTCACCTCTTTGTTGTCCAAGTTTCCAGCTCTGTCTGAGGTCTACATCATCGATCAGCCGTGGCCAGTACTACTCGTCAGTTCTGGAACCCGCCTTCCCTTGGATGCCGGGAGTGTGCTTGCCTTGCGAAAACACCAAGGAGTTGAATTGAACCAATTATTTAACGCGATGGCTCACCTTCCACACCTCCGTTCGCTTGCACTAGAGCTTACCCCGGACATGATTACGAAGGATTTTACCGCACGTCCACTTGGCCATGTTCACACGTTATGTGTTACATTCACAGGGTCATTGCCCTCGCGCTACTCTATCCTGGAGATGTTCACGTCCATCACCGCACTTCAGCTTATCTATTCGAGCTCATGCATTACAGCAGACCACGGTGAAAATGCCTTTCCCGGTTACCTTGATACCAACTCTCACAAGCTTCAAAAACTCAGCGTTTGTTGGGAGGGAGGAGATAGTCCGTCACGCATGCGCTATATTCATCAATTTCTCTCGTCGATCCACAGCTTAGACTTACCTGAAGTGACAGAGTTGACGTTCCTAGCACCAAATCTTGATTCATTCGTACGCGGCCAGTTGGCTCAAGCCCATATACCAAAGCTCCGGTTCCTGAGACTCTGGTCGACCGCCGTCAAGCTCGACCCAGACAGGCTTATCGCCGTTCTCGGTCAACGACGATGGCCCCTGTTACGAACTGTTTGTGTAAACAAGAATGGAATGAGACATGCTTCTAAAGGACGTTTTGAAGGGGTTCAAGTTGCCTTGGTTATAGAATAAATACTGAGATGATATTCAAAGTCAAGTAACAGTAAAGTCTGGATGACATTTTCGATTGTACTTGGTTGATAACCATAATACATGATTTAGTGAGGTCGGCCAAAGCTCCATTTAAACACCGAAATTACTTTCAGAATTCGAGTTGTCATTAACTATGGGCTTCGAAGTAGCCTGGAAAGCGTGTTCACTCTGGATCAGTGGCAGTACTAGGAAGAGGCGGGTACGAACCAAACAAGTCCCAACACGACACGTTTCCTTCCAGCAGAGCCCCATTTTGGCGACAAGTGTAACGCGTCCCTCCACCACTGCATACTTTCTACAGCTCGTTCCTGCCACCCAAGTAGCTTTACACCCCCAGCCAAAATGTCGAACCCTGCTGTACAAAATATGATAATCTCTCTCGTGGTCATGCAAGGTGAACACCACCTCCATCTTTACGTCGCGTGTCTCACGGTTATCGTATAGTGGCCCGAAAAATCCCCTTCGATGACCCTGATGTTTTGTTGTACGTTCGGGTGGGCTATGTTGCAGCTCAAGCTATAATAATTGGCACATACTTCTTTGTATCGGCCAAGGTGCGATAACAGCTTCTTATTCCGTCTTGGCAATGACCTGAGCTAGTGCACAGATTAAAGCCAAAAACGATCGCACGGTACTAAAATATGTCGACCCTCCCAATCCCATGGTACGCTGTCAACAACGCTATAAATTACGTTCAAAAGATAAATCATAAACTCCATCAATAGACACAGGAGCCAGGCGCACTGGTGACAACTACTGTTCGGGATTACGATTTAACTCAAGTATCTCAGTTGCTCCGAGGAGCTTACTTTGGTGTTGCCATGATGGCTTTCATGCACCTCTATATGAAGTATGTGTCTCGTCTCATTCCAATTCCTCTGACCACCATGTGCTCTTTTGGAACAATCGGTAATTCTCTTCGGTTCTGACTGCTTTTTTTTCTAGGTATACTCAACCCCTTTTTATGCAAACTCTTATGGGTGTGAAGGGTATCTATGACGCAAAGCCTGTTCAAATTCACCTTTTCGGAAAGCCGGCCGAGGGTGACCTGAAGCGTCCGTTTAAGGCGGCACCCGGGATGTTTGGCGGTTCGTCACCAATTTTGCCTTGTTAGCTTTGATAATCATGAAACTTACACTTTTTGTTCTGCTAGGCCTTGGAGGTGCCAATGGCCCTGCCACTGACGCTGCATCAATTGCAGAGGCGGAAAAGCGGATTGGCAAGAAGAAGGACGACTAAATCTATTGTCTTATATAGTATCCTTTTGTTCTTTGTTGTTGCACTACCACTATGTAACACCTCCCTTACTAGAAAGTCTTGTGTACGAACATGCATCTGTTAAAACAGCGTTGTCGATCAATTGTCGATGGTAAGGAAGGAGGGCGAGAGCGCTAAATTTTGAACCCGGAGTCTCAAAAACTGGTCGTGATTGCCTCTTGGACTTAAACCGCCTTGCAGCCTGTTCAATTTGCAGCCAATATGCATCCCGTCGAAATCACTTACACAAAGCTCGCTCGTTCAGATGGATCTGCAAAATTTTCTTTCGGTGCGCGCACTCATCACAGTTACTCATGCCATGCATTCATGAGTAACACTCCAAGGCCAGACTTCTGCTCTTGCATCCGTCTCCGGCCCTATTGAAGTTCGTCCACTTTCCGAGCTCCCTTCGTCCGCAACCTTCGAAGTACATGTTCGGCCGCTCGACGGAGTACCAGGTACTCCCGCACGCACACTCGCGACCTCGCTTCGAATGGCACTCTCACCCGTGCTTTTGCTCTCGAGGCACCCTCGCACCCTGGTGCAGCTAGTCGTACAGGCGCTCTCACCGACCAACTCGCCAGGCCTATTAGCAGCGTCCCTGAATGCTGCTACTTGTGCGTTTTTGTCAGCGGGGTCCGTACCAATGTCTGGCATCGTGGTTGCCGTCAGTGTCGGTCGTGTCACGAATGGCCAGCTGGTTCTCGACCCTGCAGAAGACAGGGATTTGACCGCGAGTGGATGCTTTGCCTTCATGTTTAGTGGTGGCAACGGAGGCGATGCGCGGTTAGTTTGGGGAAACTATGCAGCTACACCCACTGCCGATTCGTTGGCAAGCGAAGAAATCGAACAGGCAACAAATCTCGCTCGTGATGGTGCAACGATCATAAGGGACGTGATCAAGGCTAGTCTTCCCTCTATAGAGAGAGGAAGAGCGACCATATATAACAGCTTGGACACTTTGCACCATGTTGAGGAACAACACCCAACTATTGATGATCCTATGGAGGACGACTCAGATAATAGCGATTCAACTTGAGGTGTGTGAACTCATCCTTTCAATGACGACAATTGTACTATCAAGTCTGAAATAGTTGGTTGCAACGTGTATATATTTTACACTAGTTTACAATGTCAATTTGAATCGTGTGTTTGGCTACAAGTCTTTGCCCAGGATTTCACGAGTAAGCTTTCCGGCAAGTGACCAGAAGTTTTCAATGAGTTCAGGATCCTTTGCGGCCTCGATTTCTTTGCCAGGTCGGCCAAACCTAGGGTTTTTTGTTGAATCAGTACAATTATACAAGACACACAGAGAAGCGATACTCACGGCTCGTCGAAGTATTCGCCATTGAAGTCCTTCCCGTCGTCCTTAGCTGCCTCCGGCCAAGTGAGGGCCCACAGCGCCGACTCGGCGCCCTCTGTTATCAAGTAAGCTTTCAGAAACTATGTCAAAACAGCAGAATGTAACGCATACGTTCTGGGGTTTTGCCTAGTAGCTTAACAATTGGGCTGAGAATTTGACCAAGGAGAGGGTACGCGCCAGCTTCTTTCAGCATGTTCTGTTGCCCAGTGGCTGATAAAGAAAGTCAGAACCAACGGTTTTTGAATTAAGAAATATGTTGTGCGAACCAACTGCGCCGGGATGTACTGAGTTTGCGTAGACTGGGTGGAGGGGCGAGATGCTTGATAGCTTGTGTTTGATGAGACCCCTGGTGAAGAGGATCTGCCCAAGTTTGCTACGCGCGTAAAGTCCGTTGGGACCCACGTCGGTGTTGATCTCCTCCTTGCTTGCAAATTTGACTCCCGACGGTACGGTGCGGTGCAGCTCGGACGACATGGAGACAATGCGAACCTGACCTTTGGCTACGCCAGGCATCTGCGCAGTCTTCTCAAGAAGCGGAAGGACACGGAGGGTGAAAACGTAGTGCGAGAGGTTGTTGATTTCGTAATGCGTCGAAAGGCCGTCGTGGGTAAGCCCAAAGTGCCCAACGCCGATTCCGGCGTCCAACATCAGCATATCTGTAGCGGTAGTCAGTGTCACTCACGAAAACCCGGAGAGTATTACGGCATACCGAGTCGGGACTCTTTGTCCAAAATCTGTTCAGTGACGTCCATAACCGTCTTGAGGTTTCCAAGGTCGCATCCCATCCAATGAATGGAGCTAGTCAGTCCTGTCAGTTGACGGCCTCATCGGAAAGGCAAACCATGAGGAGGTTCCACGCACCCGCAAGAGCCAGCCTCGCGCATCTTCTCGTTGACGCTGTCGATCGTCTGAGCCGCATGCTCCTCCGTCGTGCTGACGATGATGACCCGGCATTGCGCCAATGCAAGCGCAGCGGCAATGGCGCTCCCGATGCCCGCGCTCCCGCCAAGCACGACGGCGGTGCGTCCACGGAGGTCCGGGATTTGTTCCTGTGAGTAGCGCTTTGAGAGTACGGCGCCGGGGTTCAGGGAGGGGATGGGCGCTTGCTTGATCGCGTCAATGATGGGCGCGTGGGGGGTGTTGTTGGCGTTGGCGGACATGTTTCGAAACGGGTTCGCGGTGAGGGTTCTGGCTGATAGCTTTCCGGAGTTTCTGACGAAGACTGTGCGGAAGCTTAGGGAAAGGAGCATAGTGAAGAGCCTTGGTGTGGGGACGCACTCGGAATTTAAGGTGTCTGCGTGGGGAGTCGGTGAGCCCGTAGTTTCGATGAGCGCAGGCGGTCGTATTGAAGCTTCGAGGCTGCTGATGTATCTATGACGCATATGCAGTCATAGGTGAAAGTAGAGCCGAATGTATGCCCAGCGATCCAATGCGGGGTTGAAGTCATGAAGCCACTTGAGGGTGGCGAGGTGCGGGTTTCCGGTCAACCACTGGCCTGTTCGCAGCGGAAGCCCTGTCACCTCTGCTGAGGGTGGGGCTGCACCCACGGGCCATGGTCAACGAAAAGTGTAGCCGGGCGGTGGGGTCAGTCAGAAACGGTCCTTTGGGTTACGTGAAGGTGTCGGCATTTTCAGAATCGACAAAAAGGCCATATAAGATACTCTTGTATCTATCAGTAAAATGCCATCTCCTGTTAGTTGGACGAATCTGGCGCAACTGGTGAGGTGAGAAGTTGGGATGTGTGCGCCGGCATGACGGCGATCGGCAGCCCTCGACCCCCGGCACAGGAAGAGGTCTTCGTTTGAATTTGTCGCCCGTGGCAGCCGGGGTTCGATCGCCTCGTGGCTCCGGGGGTGGTTGACCAACCGCAGCAACTGAAGTGGGGGGTGTCCCCACAAACGCATGCGTCCAAGTCCTGGCAAAGCATCCTTGAAAAAGAAGTGGTAACGATCATTCAAGCTTCGCATTTCTTAGCCAGGTACGCGTTTGCCTGCACCACGTTCCTACAACATGCGGAAAGTACTGGGCAAACGGGCAGCCGTGGATGGACGCGATTTAGTATCCATTAAAGCTTGCAATCCATCCGAACACCCACTTGCGCTTCTCATGCTTACAAAGCAGTCCACCGAACCTATTGGCGGATTTCCGAGGTCGCCGCAACAACGGGGCAGTAAGTATACGCGGTGACTTGTCTCTTCTGCCTCTGTGTGCCTGAGCCTTCATCGGCTGACGGCTTTATGAGTCAGTTAAGGAGAAAGTCCGGTGCATCTCAAACGCAGTGGACGAGTCCAATGAGGCTACATCTATCCAAAGCGTGCACACATGATCGAGCCATACTGCGTGTTTAGTTCTCCATGAACTACTGACATCGAATTGTTCCATGACCACGACTTTATTCAGTTGGTCAGCCTGGAAGTGGTAGCTGGCGCTCGTTGATCTGATGCGAAACAGATGCAGAGATCTTCGAAAGTGCTGTGGGATTGAACAAGAGGACGATGATGACCAGCAGTAATACCGACAATGGGTTGATTATGAAGTCGAAGGCCGGACTGGTCATGCTGCTTACGACCATCCCATTGGTGCTGCTCATGATCAGTAACTCTGGGTTCCTTTCGGCCGGCCGAACCTTTTATACTCAGGACTATCATCTTGCCCATGCCTTCCTCATCACCCGTCCTCGACCTCCCTGTCGCCGCCGCCAACCATGGAGAGCCTCGAGTTCGCCGAGCGTCGCACACAAGAAAGTCAGCCTGAGCTTTCGCCAGCGCCGACGGTTGCCGTGGCTCCAAATGAAGAACCGCAAAGAAGCAAAGCGCGGTCCGTCGTGCTGGTGCTGACAGTTACTTTGGGTATGATTTTGAACGTGAGTTGGAACATTCGTGTTCGAAACCGAACTGTGTGCTGAAAACAAAAACATCGTTACTTAGACGTCCAACGCAACTTCCTCATCCATCGCGCTGCCGAAAATTGGGCAAGCGTTGCACATAGAGGAAAGCCAGCTTCAATGGATCGTCTCGGCGTACTCTCTGAGCTCGGTGAGTATCGTGTGTGGCCTCTCAAGTTCCGTGAGTCTCATCTTTCGCGAAGGGGTGTCTGCTGCTCTTTTTCGGTCGCTTGGCCGACTTGTATGGGAGAAGACGCGCATTCATCCTCGGCACCATCGTCAGTGCAGCCTTCGGACTTGGGTGTGGTTTTGCGCAAAGTGTGTGGGCAACTCCTCTTCTCACTCTGGTCACCGTTGAACAATCCTCCTTCCAGACGAGATCACGATTGATGTCCTGCGTGGGTTGCAGGGTGTCGGGTCCGCCGCGACCATCCCCGCCTCACTCGGCATCCTCGCCGAAGCCTTCCCGCCCTCGCGTGCACGGTCATATGCCTTCGCGACTTTCTCCGCCGGAGCCCCGATCGGTGCCGCGCTAGGCATGGTCATTGGTGGTGTCTTGACACAGGTCACAAAGCCACACTGGCGCTCTCCGTTCTTCTTTACCGCCGGCATCGGCTTGCTAAGTCTCATAGGAGCCATTGTTTCCATCGACAAGGACACACACCACAAGCGGGAATCCGACCGTCGCGTTGATTGGCTTGGCGCGTTTTTGGTTACCGCGGGGCTCGTGTTAATCATCTTTGTTCTGTCGGATGGAGAGATCGCACCCAACGGATGGAAGACTTCTTGTAAGCACCTAACCTAGTGGAGCGTGCCTCGTACTCATGGGCTACCCCAGACATTATTGCGCTGCTTATCATCGGAGTAATCCTTCTCGTCGCATTTTTCTTCTGGCAAGTCCCCCTTCAACGTGCAGCAGACGATCCCACGCGTCCCAAGAGCAAATACCTCCCTCCTCCTTTGCTCGCTCCATCAATATGGTCGCGCGCCAATGGCAAGCTCGCCGTCATGATGTTCGTCGTCTTCCTCAACTGGTCGTGCTTCGTCGCGTGGAACTTTTGGGCGCAGCTGTACTACCAAGACTACAAGCGTCTCACGCCTATCCTCACCATGGTCCGCTTCTTACCTATGTTCGTCACTGGCGTGGCCGCGAACGGCGTAATTGCACTTATTGTTGCGCGTGTGGATGTCGTGATTATCGCTGGTGAGTTTGTTATCGACCCTTCTCGACTCTCTGACTGAGCAATCAATTAGCAATTGGAACTTTGTTCACCGCTTTCGCTACCGTCTTCTTCGCCCTCATCGACACAAACGCTGCTTACTGGGCCTACGGCTTCCCCGCTGCTATCTTTAGTGTACTGGGGGCGGACTTTACGTTTGCCTCCGGAACGTTGTTCGTCGCCAAGGTAGCACTGCCTCATGAACAGAGTGTGGCCGGCGCTCTTTTCAACACCATGTCTCAGGTACGCTCAAGTCGTTGTGACCATGAAATCTGAGAAACTAACAGGCCCGCAGCTCGGCACGGCCTTCGGACTCACGATATCTACTATAGTGTTCAACCGCGTTCGACAGAACAACTTCAATGGGAACGTGGAAGATGCAAACCTCAAAGGCTACCGTGCCGCACAGTGGACATGTTTTGGGTTTGGTATTCTTGGTAAGTTTACTTTTGTTCATCTTCACCTGTAGAATTGCTGAAGGACTGCCAGCTACCCTACTTGCTGTCGCCTTCCTTCGTGGCGTCGGTCCAGTTGGCCATGCACAACCCGCGCCTGAAACGGTTCCCATTGACAACGAAAAGGTCGCTGGCACCGAGACACTCGCCAAGGTCAACCAAAAATTTAAGGAGGATCGTTAAAGTGTGGGAGAGTTTACGAAAGCTGGGGTGGACCCGTGGTGTTTTCTTACCGTTTTTCACTCTTTGGGTAGCACGCTTGTCCCCTGACTATGTCATATAGATTACAATACTCGGAAGTTGCCGCAATAATTATCGCTCTTTCAACGTGACGTTTGAGAAAAAGTCAGAGGCCTTGATTGGAATTGCAACAAAAACACAAGGTATCAACGATTCCGTGACAATGAATAAAAAACGAGAGTTACATGCATAGAGAAGAGAAAATGATAAGGAACAAAGATAGTAACTGATATGTACGAGTTGCTGAAGAGATCGAGTTGACAAATGGTGGCTTGACATGGGTAATACCCATCTTGGAACAGGCCATACGGAAGTTGTCCAAACAGGAATCAGGCGAGGTAGGTCGAATGAATGTGAGAAAAGCGTGCCACCAGTGTCGTAAAAGAAAGAACAAGGCAACGAGCGTACAACCGGAAACAAGAAGAAAATGCCAGGTCAGCTTTAGTCAAGTAACATTGCATCATCACGTCCTCCTCTCCGAGTCACAGGAGCAGGTGCGAGCGCGTCCGTGCCGAACATGCCATCAACAGTGTCCGCAAGAAGGTCGCGAACGTCCATATCTTGCGCCATAACGTCCGGCTCGTCATGTCGCGCACCGTCCATACCGAGCCTCCGCACGACGGGGCTTGTCCATTGCCACGCTGCTGCCCCCTGCTGAATGACGTCCGTGGGTACACCTGGCGTACCCGCTATCACATCACCCACGCCAATCTCCTCCTCTTCATCAGCTGTGCGTCTCCTTCGAGTCCCATCCTGCACTGTGAGTATGTCTGCCTCAACCTGGTTTGGGCCGGTGATCGTGATTGTCGCCTGTGGGTTGGGATTTGCCGCCGTAGCAGCCACCGTCCGTGTTAAGTCGCCATTGGCGCGGGAAGCATGTGCTCGAGAATGACCTTCACCCTCATGCTCGTCTGCATCCTTCGCAGAACACCAGAATCGATGGCCTTCAGACCATGCGGTTGACTGACATTCCTTGCCACAATACTTGGCTTTACGACACCGGCGGCATTTGGCAAACTCACGAGGGAAGGACTCCCATTTGCCACATAACACTACAAGCCGGAGTCAGGACAAAATGTGAAAATATAGATAGTTGAAAACCTACTGTTCGCGCATTGCCTGATCCCACCCCTAGAGTCATCCTTACGACACGCATTACGCATGATAACACCCGCCCAATACTGAATCTCTGGCGGCAAGGTTGGTGGCGCGTTGGGCATCTCGCTCTCAGAGCTGCTAGGACGGAAAGTGAAGCGTTCTACGAGAGAGAACACATTCGTTTGGCGAGGCGGGGGCGCTTGCTGTGGTGAGCCGTCCTGCGCTGTCGAGGTGCCAACAGCTATAGTTGTCACAGTTGTCGGAGTCGTAAAGAGTGCCTTCGAGCTCCGATCTTTTCGCCCTGGTGAAAACACCTTAAAGAAGCCGTGTGATTCTTTCAATGGTGTGGCGCTTGGACCAGCAACAGCATTCGTGGTAGTCTGAGGGAGCTGACGTTGGCCCAGTTGAGCAGTGGAAGGGTGGAAGCTTGTCCGCGACTTGTAGAACGCTTGGCGTACGTGAGGATATTTGCTTAGGTATGCCAAAAGTTGTAGGCCAAGCAAAACATCTTCATCGCGGTATGGCCCGGTTTCTGTTGCATTTGTGTGGTGATGTGCGTTTGCATAATTGAAGATAGCCCCCGTTGGCTGAGCCGCGTTCCTAGCATTGGGGGTGGTTCCGCGGACAGTCGCTGTTTCAGAGATGGTGATCGGGCGTGCCGGAACTGGCGTTGCGCCAACTGGAAGCGAAACAGGGATAGCGCGTGGTGTGACGTCCGGCGCCGTCCTTCGTCCTCCTGCCGCCGCATTTGGTGGGCTGGTTTCAATCGCACCAGGAGCCCCAGGAGGGGCACCGAGTGCAAAGTCGTCATTCTGTTCGAGGGAAACCAGGCCGTCGGCGACACCGAGACCGGCCCCGGGGACGAGGGCCTCCGCGTCCAACACGATATGCGCGCCATCGCCAGTTGTTGTAGTAGTCGCCGCGGCACCTTCACGCATTTCTGGAACATCAGATACGATACCCACCGCATGCCGTCCATGGGGCGGAAGCGCAACGCCACCAACAGCGCGCGCAGGAGAAGGTGAGTGCGACTCTCCTCCACCAGATGTGGTCATGTCCACGTCCCCATCGTCTTCGGTTTCCGTCTCGGCACGGGAGGTGTCACCTGACGTGTCTGAGGGGCCGTCCGCAGATGCTGGACGACGCCCTCGTGGAAGAGTGGCAGCGGCGGTGGTGGTTGTACGTTCGCCTTGGTCCCAGACCCTCCGAGCCACAATGGTACCCGAACGCTCACGACCTGGGACGGTAACGGCCCCGGTGGGCGTGCCAGCAGCAGGAGTCGCGTTCGCAGAATTGTCGGTGTCAGAAGGTGTACCCTCGGTCGTCGGGGTGTCGGACAATTGGGCGGCCTGTTGTGAGGTGATACTCGCCTCCGCAATGGCAAGCCGCGCGGCCTGCCGTCGGTTGAGCTCGACCTCCCTACGAAGTGCACGCTCGAGTTCGGCCGCTTGTTGACGCGAGCGTGCCTCTGCCTGCGCGGCTCGGCGGGCGTTGCGTTGCTCCCGTGTTTCACGTGGGAGGCCAGTCGCGCTGCTGCTCGGGCCGACAGCGAAGCCCTTGGATGCGAGCCAAGCCTCAAGCACACACCCAACGACGTCAAGTGTCCCTGCTTGCACGACCCGTGCGCGGATTTCTTCAGACCCACGGACACCGATGTTGACGACCGACTGAAAGGCGAGCGAAAAGCGGTACGCCGCGTGCTTGTCGAAGCTCGATGGATTGAGTGCGGGTGCACGTCGAACCGGGCGAGAGGGAGGAGGAGCGAGACCGTAAATGAGCGCAGCGTTCTCAGGTGGAGGTGGTGAGAGGCAAAACTCGCGCAAAAGATGCACGAGGCGCTCAAGGCCACCGTCGAAGGTCATGATCTCGCGGATACGGGGTGATGTAGAAGTGAGATAGGTGAGATGTGTGAGGGAATTGAACAGTGGGAGTGCAGAGTCTGTGTCAAGTGCTGCAACGAGACTGTCAGTTTATGATCACATGTCGGGAAACACAAGTCGAGCACTGACCTCGACGGTCATAGAGCTGAGATGATATACACACCGAAGCTCTATTTTGAGCTGGAAATGCAAGGTTGGATTCTCGCATAGTGGATGAAGGAACGAGTTTGAGAGGTTGAAAGGTGAAGAGAGGTGAAGAAGGGGGGGGAAGGACGGCTTAGTCGTCGTCGGCGAAGACGGTGGGAGGTTGTGGCCCCTTGTTGTCTGACTCAGCATGGTGAGTAATACGCGTGATAACTAAAATGATTGGTACGCACTGAGTAAGGCAGCAGTCAATGATGGCGTAAGAGGTAGGCAAATGTAGACGGAAGGGTTGAGCGTCGCGTGCGACGGTGACGAAGGGAACGGAGAGGGCAAAGGGCGGGCGAGGGTCGCTGGTGATGAACACAGATGAGGCAGAGGTCCTGTGACAAGCGTGATGGTCACACTCACCGACTTGGCCTTGGGTAATCGCTGTGTTCATAGTTGCAAGCTCCTCACTAGTTCAAGGTATGCAAATTACATTACACACTATATCACATGGTTATAAATACGCAACCGGTCACTTTTGACATGCGGCATGAATTCTGAGATAATAATCTACGCAATTTATGTATTTCAAGGATAGATCATTACCGGATAACGAAATACAGTCGGTCTTCAAGCTTCAAGGATCGGTGTCGCGACGAGAGGCGTAAGCCTTGAAGAGGCGGGACATATCGTAACTCTACTAGTGGGTAGAGAGACATACAGAGGAGTCGATGCTGGAAAATAGGCCGATGCGCGCCTGTGTAGCCAGCTCGTTGAAGCGAATGTTCATATTCAGTGCACACAACATTCCTTAGTATGTATGACAAGAAAAGAATAATACTATTTATTTTTGTACAGCAAGTACGTGAGGAAGCGGCAGCCTTCGGAGGCCTCTCCTCCCGATACGAGCCAGCCGCTACAGTTTGAATTAATGAGTACTTGTGATTTACATGTAGTACTTAGTTTTCGATTTCCCCGTGCGTGCTTTGAAGTTTACGGACGCTTTGCCTCTTTTCTTTCATCGTAGCTTATTCTGTCGTAATTAAGAAGGAATCACCACCCACCTTTCTCTGAGAGCCCGCGCGAGTTGTGTCCCGGTGTTCACTCCAAGTGCATGGCACAGCTGCGTGACTATAAGCAGCGCACCTGTGAGAAAACAGCCCCTTTGACTTCTCGGGCCTCTCCCGGGAGTAAAGACTACATTAATAATATCTGTAATGGTCTAGGTTCAGGCTGGCGCTCTTGAAGGTCTGATCTGGTTCTCTCAATTTCCGGACCTGAACAGTTGAATGTGTTCAACGATTTGCACAGACTGAACATGGACGTAGAAGCCTTTTCCCATTTACTGGCTAAAATAGCTCCTAGCTTGCGTATGATTGGTTGATTTTGTGACATACCTGCGTAACACACAAACATGTTCACCATCTACACTAACAGTCGGTATTTTGCCACAGTCATCGGACCCTCCATCACTGACTCCAAATTGAAGTATTCAAAAATCTCCTTGAATGCTTCGTTCTTGAGATGAGATTCATAGGCAGTGTCACTTGCATAAATCTCGTAACCAAAAAACGTACGAGAATTTATGTCTGAGATGTGCACTGTCATGTGTCAACAGTTAGATATGAAAGGAGCCGGATGAAACCACAGCAAGTTATCGTACTGATGTGTTTCTCGAGACCCGGTTGCTGGTCCAGCAGCGTACGCGTGAGTTGGAGCATCTTCACCAAGTTCTGTTCCTCCCCTTCCTTCACTGTCCCAGTCGTAGTAACTACAATCTTGATAGGCACAGTTGTCATAGTGCTACTTGAAGCTTCACTTTCAATTTTTTTTTTCAGTGAGTTAACATTCAATGAAAACTTGGGCAACTCACCGCTTTTGCAGTAAAGTTAGTAGGGTCTTTCACGTTGAGACCTTGTGGCTAAACGACAGACTATTTATACAGTTTGAGTCGCCGTGTTTTCAAAGAACCCAATGCATTTAATTCATAATTTCACTCCTCTCTACAGTCCTTTGCCTTTGGATGATACGTTATCTTGCGTGTCTAGCTCCAGGTAAAACACGCCAGCAAACACTACCCTTGTCCCGGCAACCTGATTTTGCTAAAAAAACCTTCCATTTTGTTGCACCTGGCACTCCCAGCAAAATCTTGAGATTCAAGGGTGAAAACGAGTCATTTGTCAAAGGTGTAGTGATGTGATGAATATCGGCAACCAGAGCAATATTTGCCGTCCCTTACTACGTACGAGTCAGCATCTGTAATTCCGGCGATCAAATATAAGAGAGTATTTCACGGTTCTTTGTACGAAGAGAAAAGCTTGGTCAACTGATCTTGAGCAAAGTGGTGGTGGATAATGCCTACCTGCCAGGGCTCCAACTGGCGGTGGCTAAAAATAGGGATCAAGAGAATTCCAATGGGGTCTTAGCAGATGGCCGAGGGTGAGGATGGAAAATAGTGAGGTATTGCGTTGATTCTATGGGGTTTAGATGTCCCTTAAGCTCACATCCAAGGCCCGCAGTTTACCATGCAGAAAATATTGCTACACACCACTGTGCACAGCAAACCTCCGGCCCCGAATTGAAGTAATTATGAGCACGGAAGGAGGGAGACAGAGGAGCAGTGTGTTGAACCATGAGATCGTTGAAAACGGAGTAGAGTGGAGGCGCCCTCGACAATCACAGTGGGCACGAGTGAGTATTTTCTCACAAATACCAACTCAAAAAACAACATGTATTTTTGGGCAAATACCAATTGATAAAACTTTTAGTAGATTTTAATAAATACCGGCATTTCAGTTCAGTTGACGTGGATACACTCTGATCTGATTATACATTCCGTGTATTTTTCCAGCATTTGTTCGAAAATACTCACTCGTGCCCACTGTGTGAAGAAGATCGGCGAACATACGTATGCAAAGGATTGAGCTGGAAAACGATTTGGTTAACAAAGTCTTGGCACATAATAAAAAGTATGACGTACCTGATTACATTAGCAAAGAAGTCGTGAATATAGCCTCGTATTCCAGAAGCAGCGTGGACACACCTCATAGTTCCAATCATCTCCTTCATCGCCCACCGAGCGCACGAACTCACGCATGACCAGCCCCACTCGTCACCTACACCACGTCCGGCTGAGCCAGTTGTCAACTGCACCAAGATATTGAGTCACGGGAGAAGTAAAGCCCCGTCCCAAAGACGCGCGTCGGTCTGAGCAAGGGTCACTATGGTGAAAAGGAGAGTAAGTGGAAGTGGCTTAGAAGCACGAGGGCAGTCTCGTACTCGAAAAAGCACCGGTTAAGCAGTGTGAAACCCGAGACGGCAGACGGGACGTGGGAAGGACATCACCGGTCACTCCGGTCCCTCAGCTCCTCTGCTTCCTTCCACCTCCTTCGACGACTTCCCTCGCCTCGACTTCTCCCCTCTCTTGCTTGCTTATTCAATAAAACTGTTGCTAGACGATAAACCCGATACTAGACGGCAAGAATACCCGAAAAACCCGACTCATCGCGTCGATCGTGGTCGATCTGTGCGCGGAACTCGTTTGAACGGTTCAAAGGTGTGTGTACGCGTTTCCATGCTCGATTTTGGTGCTGACCTGACTTGTTTTGCTTCTTGCACGCTCCTCGACGACTGCATTAACGTTTGAAGTTCTTGCTGCTCGGCGGTTTTCCGGATTTCAAATGCGCGATACGGCGGTTTCGCAATTTTTGGACGACTCGCGGTCAAACAAGTGTATGGATGACACGGATTGGATGGGATACACGGTGTGTAGTGCATAATCTTGGTTATACTTGACGTTCTGACTTTCCTAACAGCTTCGGACGCACGTTACGGACTCAACGCAGTTCTCAGGTCAAGCTCGGACGCTTGGGATATCGACGACAATGGTGGACTTGATGGACGGTGCGGTACGGGCGAATTCATGCTTGGGGTGTGTGGAAATATTGGTGCGTCGTGCACCGTCTTGGTCACAGATTTTGTGCTGAGTTCCTTTTCTTTCACACAGATATTCCCCCTTCCCTTTGTCGACATGTCCTCGTTCGGGTTCCATCACCTCTCTCGACGTCTCGCGCTGTACCGGGTCCAACTTGGTACAGATCGAGCGTTCGTTCGTGCGGCCATTGCCTTCTCGTTTGCTGGTGGTCCCATTGGCGATTCTGGTTGATTTGGCTGTGCTGTTTCCCTTTTCGTTTCGTTTTCCGGTGATCGCATCGGGTACTCGTCCGACGTTGGCTGATGATCGCACAATATCAATACTGTCCCTGCTTGCGCGCTCCTTGCGTTCTGTACCTCCGTGCTCGTTCTTGCGTTTCGCCTGCACATTTTCAAACTCGTGGGTCCATGCTTGCAAGCACACGCGCATGTTCTTGTCGTCAGGTCCGAGCGTCAATATTGCCCGGCGGAGTCCTTCAATGAGCACGTCGAGCTCATCCGTGTCTTCTTGCGTTGTAAGTTCTCCTTCTTTCTCTTCTTTGCACTTCTTCCCCTCAATAAGCTTTTCACCTCTAGCTACTTCCTTTTCGCTTGGACTTGCGCCTGCGGTTCGTTGCGTTGCACCCGACACTTCCAAGTCCTCAACCCAATGGATACCCGGGTCCCGAACTGACTCTGCGACTATGCTGGTAAGTCTTTTGTCTTTTATTTGCTTGTCCGCTAGCTGATCTTCCTGTTTTTTGCTTGGAGATAGTCCACTCGTACACAGAGCGGTAGGTAACGTATCGATTTCCTCATCGGGCGTTGAGAATGTGCCTTCCGCAGGCAACAACGGACTGGGTGCTCGGAAAGGCGACTGCAGGTGCGTATTCCATATTTTTGCATTCCAATCATGTGCTGATTTCTTCCATTCGGGCTTAAGAACTTGCCCATGGTTTGCTGGATGGCTGGTGCGTGTTGATAAGTTCTTGTTTGGGTATTTGTTTAACTGATCCATCGTTCTCCAGGACTTCTCTCGTGCACTCAACGCTTCGTCGACTCGTTTGCGGATCGTCATGCCTCGTCGGTTCCCACTTGACACGTCCTTTCCATCAGACATGAAGACTCGTCCGTTGTGCACAATGATCTTCTCTGCACGCTCGTACACCCCGCGCTTGACACACCACGACATGGTGTGATCTCCGCCACAAAACCAACAGCGACGCCGATCCCGCTTCACAACCTGCGACTCAGAACATACAACCCAACAATTGTATACCATACCATTTGCCAATAAATGTCTCGCTGTGGCATCAACGTCGGCCACCGGATACGGACCAGATACCGGGTTACCGGGACACTTGATTTCAAGGCGACGACGCACGATGCATCCAAAATCACCAACGAACACGCTCAGGAACAGCTCGTCAACTTCCTTCTCAGTGATCCATCTGGCTTCAGTGAGTTGCTTCGCAATCGCTACAAAAACTCGCCTGAATCGTCTGTATGACTCAAGATTAATTCAGGGTTCGCACTTCTGCTTCAATATGAGGTCTTCAAGCTCTTGACGCGTTGGCAATACTTCGGATTCAGCACCCGGATACAAGCTAACAACTGCAGCACAGAACTTGGACCACGACAAGGACTTGTATGCGATGATTGATCTCCACACCTTGGCTTCCTCTGGCACAACATATCTTAACACAGTGCGTATCGCTGTTGCATCGTCACACTTGGCTGACTTTGCCAATGACTCAACATCCTCTAGGAATGGCACGAGCTCAGACGTTGTGCCACTGAACTTTGGAGCTCCGGGTGTCCACCGACTCGGCATGGACATGGTGGAACTATTCTACTGACAGAATGCAAAATGCGAAACAATAGGAAGGGTATGCGACAATGTAGACTACTTATGTAAATAGATGGATGATATAACAACAATGTAATGGTAGATAGCAATGAACAATAGAACAACCCGAAAGGAGTGAAAAGCGAAATAGGAGGAGTGTGAAAACAGTGGTGATGCACCAAAAGTCAAAATCCCCTAGCGGTGGGCTCCAGAATGACAAGCTCTATGCTACCCTAGTGTGAGGATCACACTAGCGAAGTAGGTAGAGTGTTGGCGGATATAAAATATATCCGAGTGCAAGGGATAATGACTTAAGGGCTTACAGAGTAATGGGGGGGGTAACAGTAGGGTTGTATTGATGTAACTAATGTGTATACAAAATGCGAACCTAGCTAACTAACTAACTAAGTTTTTCTTACCTGTCTGGATAACACTCAGACTGGGCTGATCACACAGATGACGGGGGAAATTCAACCTCTGGTCATTTTGGTAAGAGTTTGAGCTCTTTAAGTACAGTACAGGATATGAAAAACTACTAATAAGAGTGACCCAAAATAGCAAAATGAGTCAGGAGAAGCAAGCCTGCAGGAGGCCATGAGGTGTAGTTACAAAAGTGGAAAGTTTTGAGAAATGCAAAATACACAAAAAGAAACTGATTTTACATTAATTATGAAAATGCAAATTTAACACATTTCCCTGTGCAGCTGTGCAGCAAGCTGCACAATGCACACTCTTTTAGTTAGTAGAAGAATTTGCAATGCTACTTGGGTTTGATTGGAGAGGTTGCACACATTTCCTTCCTGGTTTTTTTCCAACCTGTCATACCAAAAATCACTGTCAAAGAGGTGCATTGAATTCACATCATGCCTAAAACCAACAGTAACAACATGCAAAAGTTGTCTCAAAAGACTGTCAAGGTATTTCTTTGTCAGCACCATATCACAGAAAAAAAAAATCAATTAACTGGGAAACAAGGCAATTTTAAATGGACAGGACCCAATCTGTTGGCCTTCAGACAGTACAGATTTCAACAAAGTTGCCATGTACTTAGACAAGGACATCTGGCAAGTGAAGCAACACAACTCCAACACCTTCAAAATCTTAGAAGTTTGTCAGGCTGACAAACTGAAATGGATTGGGTATGCTTTGGCAAGCATCATGTTTATAATCTGGAGCTTAGCAGTTCATCTATTCTGGACACATGCAATATCCAACCCTCTGCTCAAAAGACTCCAGTATTTGACAGTTTATCTCTACTGTGTGCTGGAATTGTTAAAACAAAGTATGCCCCAAAAACTGACCAAGGCTGTTCAAAAATGGATCCCTGAGCAGCTATTTCATTACATAATATGTCAGTACTTTGGCACAGCACACAACAACTTGAAGGCAGGTCACTAGCCTAGCCTAGCCTAGCCTAGCCTGAAGCATATTTTTCACCAGTGTCTTACACAAAACACACTCCAAAGATAACACAGCATGTGAAATAAGCAAAAGGTAAGATGAGAAATGACAGGAGAAGACCCAAGTGACTGGTTCAAACACTTTTACAGTCTTAGCTGACAGCTCAGAACTCAGGATTAAGTGGCTACCAGTTTGAAAAGCCATCCAAGGGAAGGGTGTTGAAGTGGGGATTCCATAGACAGTGGTATAGCACAAAACATATGGAAATAGAATGTCAATATATTGGCATAAAGCATTGATAAAGTGGTAGAATGGGTCCCAACAACGTATTTTACAATGTCAATACCATACACAAGCAAAGGTCTGAGGGCTGGCTTTAGTGCCAGCCTGAGTCCAACAGGCTTAAAAGTCTGTTGAGCAGGGAAGGAATGTGCAAGGTGGTGGGTGGGGTGGTGGTCCATACTGCCCAAAATGGCATGCTTGTTGTGCATGGTATGCCAAGCAAGCTTTGCATTTGAAGCCATTACAAAGAGTGGTTCATGTTGCAAAGTGTGGCCACCTTTGAGTGCCATGCAAAATGTGCAGTATGGTGAAACAGTTGGAACAACAAGTGCAGCCAAGGGCATGAGGAAAAAATACAACAGGGTTAGGAGGGGAGGGGAGTGGCATAGACACAATGTCTGTGTATTGGGAGAGTGTGTTGTGCATTGAGCAAACCTCAACAATTGAGGTTCCTATTAGTCATGTTGCCCTGTCAAAATCCTTACTTTGCAACCAGTCCTTGCTACCATTGGCAGGGTTGCCAAACA